>JAVTVY010037455.1:0-16989 GCA_036873755.1 Hanleya hanleyi
CACACTACATGTATCTGAAGTGCTACATGTATCTACACACTACATGTATCTGAAGTGCTACATGTATCTACACACTACATGTATCTGAAGTGCTACATGTATCTACACACTACATGTATCTGAATCTGAAGTGCTACATGTATCTACACACTACATGTATCTGAAGTGCTACATGTATCTACACACTACATGTATCTGAAGTGCTACATGTATCTACACACTACATGTATCTGAAGTGCTACATGTATCTACACACTACATGTATCTGAAGTGCTACATGTATCTACACACTACATGTATCTGAAGTGCTACATGTATCTACACACTACATGTATCTGAAGTGCTACATGTATCTACACACTACATGTATCTACATATATTAGTGAACTTCTGTATCATTGAGACTCACACACACAACGGTTTATATATTAGGTCATATTAAACAAAAACTTGATGGCTGAAGGTTTGACGACTGTTCCAGCTAATGAAATTTTACTGTGTGTACATCACAAAATCGCTAAAACTTTACAGCAAATCAATTGCTATCAGCCTGGTTCCTTTTTTTGCTGACCACCCACACATGATAGTATTTCGCTCTGAAGAGCCTATGACACGCAGATTTTTATTACACCTTAAAAATGTAACTGGCTGGTTCTGCCTTTATCCATAGGGCAGATTCCACGATAACTTTAATAGTCCACTAATAGTAGAGTCAAAATCTCAAATCACGTGACCAACCTCTGGCAAGTAATGTTTTATGGTTGAATTTCGTACTTTAGGGTATTTGTCGCAAAATAAGCCCCCATGCCGGTCTGGAAAATCTAGGCAGACTTCACGAGAGCGAGAAATCCAAAATGGCCACCGGCGGCCATATTGAAAATTAACATTTTAACCAAAGGGTCTAGAAATCTCGATGTTACCTCTTTTTCGACTAATTTTAGGACGAGGAATCCATTTCCGATACTCTTTTTGTGACCAGATGTCTCCTTGAAAACCCAATGGCCGCCATTCATAGAGACAAAAGGCCAAATCCTGTACCGATAATCATATACGTTATCTCCTTAACAACGAAATCAACAATTAAGAAATTGAATACATATTTATTATTCAAAGTAGTATTGTGCACATTTCCTGGATTAAAATGTGTTACAATGCCACTATGCAGAGTACAGACAAGTTATATATATTCAAAAAGAAATAATAACAAAGGTGAAGCACTGAGGTTATTTACTCTCATGTCTGTGTTGCGATTCAAAGTGTAATGTTAAAACAAAAAACAGATAAATTCAAGCTGAATGGCCTGATACATGAACTAGCATTATCATCGAGCACTTGTTCATTGAGATCGACCGGATAGACCCCATTGACTTGGCATTCAGTCAGAATCATCACCAGTCTGTGAAGGCAAGTGCACTGCAAATTCAAGGGGAAGGGCAGGTTTTAAGTGACGCACTGGTCTACAGCAGCCATTGATTAGTTCCCATCCATGACCGATAGGGGAGGGATGTATTCTCAGCTCAGGGTGGCGCTGAATGTAGGCCAAGAAGTTGGCGCGCATGATTTGCTGTTTTAGACTGTCATCATCAAGAGGAAGGCGCATTAGACATTTCTTCTTCTGAATTTTCCACCTAGCTGCTCGGGCCAGATCCAGAGAAGAGCTCCGTAAATCACCATACACGTAGTGGATGACGTAGGACGATCAAGATCATATCCTCAATGTCTTCATCAAGTCAGGCGACAAGTTTCCCTCAGCCCGCGAGTGTAAGACCTTTCTGTGCAGCGCAAGCAACAAGGTACGTCTCCAAACCCTGATCAAGACTCGACTCTCTGAAATTGCCCAGTCCATCAATCAGGAGCTACTGTACTCGGTTGGCGAGGAGTGCGTGAGCCTCTCATCTGGCAATGCCAAAGATAACCTGGGCTTCAATCAGTGTGAAGCTGACACAATCATGCTGTCGTGCTACACGGCTTTGAGGTCATATGGTTACAGCAACCCAGTGATCATCGATGCAGAGGACACAGACGTGTACATCCAGGCAGCTGCCATTTCATATGATGTCTCTGGCGTTATCTGCATGAAGAAAAAGAAGGAACTGCTTTGCTGCAGAAGCATGTGCTCTGAAGATGACATCGCCAAATGCATTATCCAATTTCACATCCTGACTGGCTGCGATGCCAACAGCTGCTTTTATGGTCATGGCAAAGCGTCTCTCTATGAGAAAATGGCGAAGAGTCCTGAAGCCCGTAGTCTCCTCTCAAAGTATGGAGAAAGCCTTCCGTTGACCGAGGATGTGTTGAATGATCTCAAGTCCTATGTCATTCGCTACGTGTATGGTGATTTACGGAGTTCTTCTCTGCATCTGGCCCGATCAGCTAGGTGGAAAATGCAGAATAAGAAATGTCTAATGCGCCTGCCTCCTGATGATGACAGTCTAAAACAGCACATCATGCGCGCCAACTTCTTGGCCTACATTCAGCGCCACCCTGAGCTGAAAAGACATCCCTCCCCTATCGGTCATGGCTGGGAACTAATCAATGGCTGCTGTAGGCCAGTGCGTCACTCAAAACCTGCCCTTCCCCTTGAATTTGCAGTGCCCTTGCCTTCACAGACTGATGATGATTCTGACTCAGATGGCGAATCTGAGGCATCCGATGCGCTAGACTCTGAGTAGGACGTCTCCTCAGATGATTCTAACTGAATGCCAAGTCAATGGGGTCTATCCGGTCGCTTTCATCTCAATGAACAAGTGCTCGATGATAATGCTAGTTCATGTATCAGGCCATTCAGCTTGAATTTATCTGGTTTTTGTTTTAACATTACACTTTGAATCGCAACACACACATGAGAGTAAATAACCTCAGTGCTTCACCTTTGTTATTATTTCTTTTTGAATATATATAACTTGTCTGTACTCTGCATAGCGGCGTTGTGACACATTTTAATCCAGGAAATGTGCACAATACTACTTTGAATAATAAATATGTATTCAATTTCTTAATTGTTGATTTCGTTGTGAAGGAGATAACGTATACGATTATCGGCACAGAATTGGGCTTTTGTCTCTATGAATGGCGGCCATCTTGGATTGGGTTGTCAAGGAGACCTCTGGTCACAAAAACAGTATCGGAATAGGATTCTTCGCCCTAAAATTAGTCGAAAAAGAGGTAACATTGAGATTTCTAGACCCTTTGGTTAAAAAGTTAATTTAGTTAAATTAGTACCAAATTCAACCATAAAACTTTACTTGCCAGAGGTTGGTCACGTTATTTGAACTTTTGACCCTACTATAACACACATTTCCGTCAATCATTGACGGAACATGGCATTTGCAATACCTATAAATTCAAAAATATCGTGAACAAACAATGTGCCCTGTATCTTACTATCTTAAACATGTCAATGAATTGCGTAAGATGAAAATAAAAAGGAACACCTATGAATTCTTTGTACAGTTTTAAATTTAGTGGGACAAAACAAAAATGACATTTGCAACATTTGTGTTGCTTATGTCATTTTTCCGTCTAAATCTTTTTGTATATGTACAAGAAATTTCTTGTAAGACAAGCACTTGCATATGCTCAGTGGAATTAGGCCAATTGTATTGATGTATCTGTACCCTTGTCAGTGTATTACATCACCTATGCTGTAATACTGGGTCTTTTCCAAATTTTGCTAATGTCATTTCCGTCATGGGAGTTGGACGAGAATGATATAAGCAACGTTTTTCAAACGCTCATAGTATCCATGTATTGGTATTTAACACACTGGCAATGGTACATATATCTTAATAAGGTCAAGCTAGTATCACTGTAAATCTTTTTTTGAATAATTTAGTTGACAGTTGATTTGTGGTGATTATTGTAAAAAGTATGACGGAAATATGACATTAGCACAAGTGACATTAGCAACATTTACATTTCTGTCTCTCTATTATATTGCAGATAAGGAATGTACCGGGTAAGACTGTCCCTATACAGGGTAAAACTGTTACACAACCTTGGTGGGTTTAGCAAACATGTACATGACAAGGAGTTAGTTTTTCTAGTATTTTAAACGTTGCTAATGTCATTCTTCGGTTGTACGGAGAATTTAACGGAAAAGTGGACCAGGTTATCGTTGAATCCGCCATAGTCATAGGCAACCTGTTTGCAGCTTCGAGATTACCAACATGCTTCCAAAATTGGATCTTCATGTTTCGCCAAATATAACAATACATAATCGGCGTTAACTACATATGTTGCTGAAAAAAGTAATGGAAATGTTTTCTTTGTACCGAAAAGTAAGGTTTAAAATGAGCTGCCAGAGAAGAAGTTTAGAGAGTACACACTAAAGACTGGATTAGTCGGAAATCACCATAGGTGGCCCACATAGGTTTATCCAACACAAATCGTTACTGGTGACCCACACATGTTTATGTTAGACAAATCACTACATGTAGCCCACACAGCCTTATCCAACATAAATCGCCAAAGGTGGCCCACACAGGTTTATCTAACACAAATCACTATGGGTGACTCACCTCGGTTTATTTAACACAAATCACCACAGGTGGTCCACATAGGTTTATTATTCCTCCCTCAAGTTAGTGTTTGTGCTGTCAATCTGCCTGTCTGTCTGTTCGTCCACCTTTCTTGTCTGCAATATATCTAGATAACTACTGGACGGAATTTCACCAAATGGAAGCTTCAATGGAATGGTCGCCTCATCTGATTAGGATCTCGTGTGTGTGCGTGCGTGCGTGCGTCCTTGTCCAGTGTCCGTCCCTCTCTCCGTCTACTTGTACGTCTATATACAGGCCTTGTCTGGAAGATATCTGGAGAACTACAAGACGGAATTTCACCAAACTTGAATGGAAGCTTCACTGGAAAGGCCGCCTCATCTGATTAGGTTTTGGTGCATGTGCATGTGTGCGCAAAATCTGAAGGCGGACCAGAAGATAGTCCTGTCTGCATTAGAACAGTACGTTATTGATTGGTCTAAGCGAGAAAAAGTTGAACCTACAGTACTCGCTGATTGGCTGGACCTCACCAAGAGCAAGGTCGTTGAAACAATCCGCCATATTCCCCTAGCAAAACAAGTACTGAGAAACCTCAATTCGCAAGAAGTTCTAGCAAATCTCCAGAGTAAATTCGTCATAGTCCCAGCAGACAAAGCTCCGAATAATATAATATTCATATGTAAATATTACTATTACCAGGTGCTGGTTAAAGAACTGAGTGTAGACATATCTTCATCAAATACGTCTACTTACTCCCAAACTGCATTTCCTCTGGAAGATTTATTTAACAATCACAAAAAGTTTCTCAAGGAAAGAGGTATTTGTCTTCCAACCAATCATAACGACATACCAAAAATATACTGGACTCCCAAATGCATAAATCACCATACAAAGCTAGATTCATAGCTGGTTCTAGAAGCTGCACCACCAAGCTTCTTTCAACCCTATTGACGAGGGCCCTTCAGGAGGTAAAAGCATTTTGGGAAAGGTATTGCGCCACTATTTTCAAGAACTCTGGCGTTGAATGTATGTGGATATTGAAAACTCAAAATGTCTTACGGAAGAACTTGATGCTAAAGGTCACATACCGTACAGACATGTATCCACATGGGATTTCTCGACTCTCTATACTACGATCCCTCATCAGGACCTTATTGACCGTATAAGTTCATTAATAGTATCTGTGTTCAAGAAAAGTGATCGTAGATATATTAATGTCGGAAGCCATAAAGCATTCCTTAGCTCGACTACATACAAGAGATATCATTCATGGGATGTTTCTTTGTTTATAGAGTTGCTTGAATTTCTCATTAAAAATATCTATGTGAAATTTGGCAACACAATATATCAGCAGCATATGGGTATTCCAATGGGTACTAATTGTGCACCTCTGTTGGCTGACCTGTATCTGTTCTCTTATGAATATGACTATATACAGGCACTTTCAAAAACCGATCCGTTCAAAGCCCGTTCCTTCTCATTCACCAAACGCTATATAGACGATCTTCTCGCTGTGGATAATCGCTATATAAATGACGCAGTGAAGGATATATATCCACCTTCACTGGATTTGAAGGAAACTACAGATAGCCCTACAGGCACATCTTATTTAGATCTCTACCTCTATAAAAATGAAGCGGGCATTCTCTCTCGTCGACTTTATGACAAAAGAGATGATTACAATTTCGACATCGTAAACTATCCCTTTCTGGACAGTAATATTCCAGTGGGACCTGCATATGGCGTATACATATCTCGCTTAGTAGCATTTGCTAGATCCTGTGTTAAATGTGATGATTTTAATCAACGTCACAAAACACTGTTGCAGAAACTTATAAAACAGGGCTATTCTACCAAGCGCCTCCACTCAAAGTTTCTCAAATTTGGCGATACATATCGCATGCTGATAGCAAAATACGAACGTAGCGTGCAAGATCTATGGGGTTACGTTTCGTAACATGTGTCTAATTCCGCTTAATCCGGGGCTAGGGGCCGTATGAGCCTATGTACTTCAAGATCCTCATGGTACTCATATGAACAGTCACAATCAAAGCGTGACTGAGGTACATCATTTTTAGATGACGACTCTATAACGAATATTATGGATTAAGAATACTGATCAGCGATACGGATTTGATATTTTTGGAACATCATGATGTCTTGCCGGCATCATTGAAAACTGTTGACCGCTTCTCTCTTGCAGGAAACAAGCCTATGTTTATGTATACTTTTGTCTTTTTGAATTTGGTGCTAATACTGTTATATGGAAATGGAATAGGTCTTTGGAGTATGGACGCGGATATTCTCTAATGGACGACGGCTGGATTATGAATGACGGACTAGACGCTTGTAACTTGTCCAGTGTGCGTTCCTCTCTCCGCCTAATTGTACATATATGCACAGGCTTTGTCTGCGAGACATCTGAATAACTACGGGACGGAATTTCACCAAACTTAGATGGAAGCTTCATTGGAATGTCCTCCTTATCTGGTTAAGTTTTCGTGTGCGTGCGTCCTTGTCCAGTGCCCGTCCCTCCGTCCACCTAATTGTACAAGTGTATAAGACCAAACTTGGATGGAGCCTTATTGGAATGGCTCCTCATCTGAGCTTGTCTTTCAACTTGGAATGGTACCTGATTGTCTGAAACATGCAAATGTTACACCAATCTTCAAATGTGGCGAACCCATGCTATTTGAGAATTATATGCCAATATCAGTCCTGCCGTGCTTTAGCAAGATTCTGCAAAAAAATGCAGTAAACATAATGACAACTTTGTTGGATAACAATGACATCATCTCTGAGAACCAATTCGGATATGTCTAATCACACCACTTTGCAGGCTGCGACATCTCTCTATAACTTGGTGGCTGCAAAAGAATTAAAGGATTACATCATAGCCATGTTTCTGGGCCTATCCAAGGCGTTTGATACAGTCAATCATGATATCGTAATCTCCAAACTATACCACTACGGTTTTGGCGAGTCACCCAATAACTGGTTCAGAAGCTATCTGTCTGGTAGGATACAGTCTGTTTCGCATAATAATATATTCTCTTCTCATACTGATATCACATGTGGTACCCCAAAGGATATATTCCTGAACCGCTTTTATTTTTGTTATATATAAATGATATTAACGGTGTGCCTGTCTCAAACTGATCCTTTTTGCTGATTACACGAATGTAGTTTGTTCTTCCAGACACTTGTCTGATGCTGCTCGAATTATCTCAAACGAACTGCAAAAAGTTCATAAGTGGTTTTGTGCAAATTGCGTATCATTAAATGTCAAAAAAACTAAATATATGATAGTTAGCCCGTGTAGAAAACAACGTTGAGAAACGTCCCAAAACTAGAAATAGCCGGCCAAGAAATTGAATTAAGAGGTTAATAACTTTAAATTCCTTGGCATCATCTTGAATAATAAACTAAGTTGGACAACTCATATAGATTGTATATCTGCAAACAAATACAAGAAATACAGGAGTTATTAATCATATCATCTCTGTTAGCAAGAACAGCAAGAGCAAGAGAGAGAGAACCGGACAGCACATGATATAATAGGTAAGTATCAGGAGAGAGAGAGAGAGAGAGAACTGGACAGCACATGATATAATAGGTAAGTATCAGGAGAGAGAGAGAGAGAGAGAGAGAGAACCGGACAGCACATGATATAATAGGTAAGTATCAGGAGAGAGAGAGAGAGAGAGAACCGGACAGCACATGATATAATAGGTAAGTATCAGGAGAGAGAGAGAGAGAGAGAACCGGACAGCACATGATATAATAGGTAAGTATCAGGAGAGAGAGAGAGAGAGAGAACCGGATATATCCCTATCAGGGGCCGATTTCATGAAACCTCACTTGACTTGACTTTTTCAAGGGCGATTTTTGCACTTGACCAAGTGCACTTCAAAAAAATCTCAAGTTGTGTTTCACCAAACGTTTTTGGCCGCACTTGGTCAAGTGATGTTTGAAGTGACCTTTTTGGAACTCTTTTGTGCGATTTGGTAATAAATAGTACCCCCGCAGAATCAAGTGCATGCTCAAAATACTTGATGCGCCGAAGCCGATCGGTAGAATTTCAGGTGTCAAATAAATATGTCTCTGCCATGTTTGGACCTATGAGATGAAGAACAATGCCCCTACGTGTATTATGATGCATGGGCACATGAAAAAAACTTATTTTTCGACACCATCTCCCGTCGTATTGGTCATTTCAAGTAGGTTTTTATTTCAAGTGCGGTTTTCAAGGGAGGTCCGACCACACTTGAACTCAAGTGCGATTTCAGGTTCAAGTGAACTTTCATGAAAAGCAAAAACTCAAGTCAAGGGAGGTTTTCAAGTGCACTTCAACTTTCAAGTGCGAAAATTGCCTCAAGTGAGGTTTCATGAAATCGGCCCCTGTCTCATTGTAACATTCTTTGGGGCAATACTTACCTTACTCATATTAACCCGTTAATTAGCCTACACAACCACAAAAAGGGTGATGGCACATCACGTTTTTATGGTAATGATGCCTGTTCATCACCTGCCTGTTCATCGCCCTTTAAAGGTGATGGGAAAGGGTGATGACTAATGTCGTCACCCTTTTAGGGTGATAGCCCAGGTCGTCACCCTTTTAGGGCGATGACATAAAATTTTGCACTCATTACTGATCACCCTTTTAGGGTGATAGCCATCACCCTTTTAAGGTGATGGTGGGGAAAGGTACGGTAATTGCTCTAACTCATCACCTTTTTTGGGTGATGCTGTCATCACCATTTTAGGATGATAACTATCACTTTTTTTCCTGGCTGTGTACTACAGAAACGCGTAATAAGTGTAATCACCTTACCCAATAAACGTGAACATACGCAAGCTCTCTATTCGAAATGAAAAATCCTGCCTTTAACTAAACTTAATCTATATGTTTCCCTGAGTTGTGTAAGCTTACATACTTTTATATATGTATCACCCTGAAATTATACCGAAACGCCTTGAAACTTATTTTACTAGACTTTATGCAGCAATATCAAACAAGGAACCAGCAAATTAACCAAATAAGCAAATTTATCAGTCAATTTTTGCTTTCTGTACCTTCAGAGTAGCAGGACCACGGGAATGGTACAAACTTCCCTCTCCGCTCAGATTTATATTGTCATCCTCGCTATTTAAATCTAAGCTCGAGTTTTATCTAATGTAGGCTGTTTACACCACGTGACCAAAGCGGGGGACACGTCGATCGGCATGCAAAAACGGCACATGTAGTGCAACATTTGTATAAAATTTACGTCTATCGTGACAATAAACTATATAAGTCATATCGATATAAAGCTTATTTATTCAACTTTTCAGATCTGAAGTTTCATCGAGATATGAGGATTATTCGCTCTGTAGTGATAGATAGAAGACCGAGTGGTGGGGTCAAAATCCGGCGCGAAGAGGATGGCACACGCATTTCGTTGATTTTTGCCAATTTTACCATGAAAATACGTGAAAACCCAAGACTTGTGACATATAGTGGAGATGTATATTGATTAAAAATAAAATTATTAGGTCTCAAATTGACGAGAACCGAGTGAGGCAAATATGTAGACGCTGTTGTAAAAAAAATATCGGGAATTCACAAAAAATTTCAAAAAACACCTGAAAATTTTCAGTATAAATTGTTTTAAAAAGTTAGATAACCTGTTGCAGATTTGCCTCACTCGAACTTGAAAAATTCAGGACTTTTCCATCAAAAGCATGTATCACACTTCACCAAAATAAAGGTGGAACCGACATGGGTTTTTCATCGAACGCAGCGTGGTACGCTACCGAAGTGAAAACTAAAGACCAGTGAATCGTGTTTGTCAAACGAGGTCGAAATTTTGTTCTTTTGTTGACCACGTGTCAGGTCATGGTCTAATACCGATGACGTGTTAGGTCTACCCCATAATTTAAATATTCATTGCATTATGCAACAGGAAATCTTTTGAACCTGCACTGCAAATTCAATATATTTGCTCTCTCCTTTTCCGTAGAAAAGCGGATTTAGGTTGTGATATATTGAATACAAAACAAGCAAGCATCTTACAATGAAATTGCTACCGGCAAATGGTAGGATAATTTATTTAGCTTCTGTGGTGTTTTATCGTCTTCCGTTCACCCACGTGTGTGGTTGTTGTTGTTATTGTGGTAAATTCGAAAAATAAATAAAGTCGTATATATTTATAGGTCACTTGAGCATGTGTTGAGTATCGACAGAATACTAATTAGCCTACCAACATTATTACAATCTACATCCGGAATTTTGTAGTGTGTTTCTAACAGATTGTTAACCTTCTTAAAAAAATAAAGTGCCCCCCCAACATAATTCAAGTTATCAATGTAAATAAATTTATACACTGCCAATTAATAAAATTGAACTAAATTCCAGTGGATATATTTTAAACACATTTAGAATTTTAACATATTAGAAGTCATAATTTAATTAACTTTACAGACCACTTGAATTTAGTACTTAATTTCAAGGCTATATTAAAGATATACTGAAACTTGATCTAGATTAATACTGGGGCCTACCTGTAATGAATATAAATATAATCTATAAGAAGTAATAATACCAGATAAGTATAGCATACTAATAAATTATTAATGGTTAACTATCGTATTGCAAAGTGTATTGAAACTGACCAATAATCTAAATATTGGTATTTAAAATCTTTCGCAAGTCAAAGCAAAAACGGCAAGCTTGCGATATCGACATGCTAATTCAAAACAAATGTGGGGATGAAATGTACGATATTGTATAAAAGAGGTATCAACCCAAGAACTCATTCGAATAACTAAAAATGTCCAGGTAAACCCTCTGCGAGGATTTAGGATTCACCTGGACTTGTGAAGATGAAAAATTTCATGAACTCCTGGATGCATGGAACAGACAACTGCGACTTGTTCCCTACCGCGGTAAACATTAAAACATTTGGAAGCGGCAGCTTTATGTTATCATATGGATGACATGAATGTATGCCTCTTGGCCGAATCCAAACGGACTCTTACGGGCTGCCAAAGAACATCTGTCGAATAAAGTGAACATCTCAGGAATACAGAATCTCGGTATTGTCGACAAGATCATCACAGGCCCATATTGGAGAATGCTGGAGAGTAAACCCAACATTCTAGAAGCAAATGAGTATCTGGCAACGATGCAAGCTCACCTGGAATCCTGGAGTAATGATGCATCCGACCTGATGGATGTTCACCGTTGAAGAAATAAATATTCTTAGTGTTCACCAGGATGATGTATATTGAACGTATATGAATTGAACGTGCTAACACAAAAAACTCGGGAGCTGTTGATGCATTGCCCTTCTCGTGATCCTTGAGAGACAAGCGAAAGGTCAACTTCCTAGAGGCAAGTATGCAGATATAACAGAACAACAAAAGAACCAGGCATCAAGCGTACCAACAACAAACATTGCTTCTGAGCGGGACTTCACCATTTTGGATATGCTGATGAGGAATAAGCGAGCAGCATCTGTGCTACTGTTTGAAACCATCATCTTATGGATCAACAACAGAACAGCAAGTTGGTTAGATGACAAACGACCTGTGGAGAGGGCAAAGAGAATGTGCCAAGAGCTCGCAAAATTTTTCAAGCCTGCAAAGAGACTATTTGAGCCCTGAAACTTAAGATGTTGATGGAGAAACAAGCAGCCAAAGCTGATGCCGAGAAGAAGTGTCATGACAGGAAAGTGTTACTGACCAACACCATCTCAGAGGTTGGAGGGGTTTGAACAACAATCGAACAGATCGACGTCCAAATTTCACAGCTTAGACAACAAGGTAATGCGAGTGTTACACGGGGTAGGAATTGTTTTATCAGTCAAAGACTGTCAATGGGAAACGCGTTATATTAGGGATGAACAGCTTATCGGCCATTCGAAGGACATCATTCAGTTAGCATCTGTAACAGATGTACCAACTGTTAATCAACCTGCTGCACTGAGAAGTTGGAAGCCCGACAAAACCAATTTCTCGAGCAGAAAGTGAAGGCCAAAGAACGCATTCAAAAGTCCTGACATGCCAATATTATACAGTGCCAGTAGGATAAGCTACCTGATCTGCTGAAGAACCCAGAAGACTTGGCGGGGTTGCATTTCATTCAAGTGTGCAGAGGACGGAGAAGAAACATCACAATGCTTCGATGTCGTTATATCCGTGGCAAAGAAGATGCTTCCAACCCTATAAAAACAGAATATTATATTAAGTATGATCTTGATAAGCTGGAAATTCCCATTACTACAGGACTTGAAAAGAGGTGATCTTCTCATTGTTTAAATAGCATTTGTCATCATTTTGTTGTTGGTGTGAGTTGTACCCAACATTGCGTAATTTTGACATCACTGATTATATCACCAGCATGGGTGGCGATGGGGGCCACAAATTTGGAAGACATATTGCAATTGACTCCGCCTCTCCTGTTGGTGTGATTTGTGCCCAACATTGACACACTTAATTAGATTCTTCTCCATCATACATGAATGTAATAACATCGAAAAAATAAAAAACGCATCAAATAACAAGATTCATATTTTTATTCTGCTTGTTGTGCCCAACATTGACACCATAATGGTTTTATCTGCACGAACATGAATGTATTAATCGAATATTATGGATCACCTTGTTTCTTGGACAGAACGGTTGTTGATGTGGGGCCAATTTTGGACGTCGCAAACTCGCAACCGCCAACATATCGTAATTGACTCAGTCCGACCTTAACTGTTGGTGTGAGTTGTGCCCAACATTGATTTCATTAATTAGATTCATGTTCATTGAACATGAATGTAAATAACATAAGAAAGTAAAACCATAACGAATAACAAGATTCATCTTTTCACTCCTTGTTGGTGTGAGTTGTACCCAACCCATCAACTGGTTTTATCTCCATGAAGATAAATATAAAACGGTATCAAATAATTTGGATTGGATTCTTATTTATGAGTTAACATGATTTATCATCTTCATTAATCATGCATGTGATAACATTCAGATAAACCATTATCAAATAATACAGAATTGCCCCATTTATTTTTACAGCATGGTTGTTGATGTGGAGCATGAGTGATATTGGGACTGATTGTGAATGTCGCCCCCACCACCATCGCGAAATTAGCATCATTTCTCCTTCCTTCAATTTTTTTATACTTTGATGTTACGCAAGATTATCTTCTTGTGTAGTACGAGAAACCTTCCATTTACATAATTATAATTAATTAATAATAATTATTAATAATTATTTGCATTATTAGAATATTTTGCCTGAAGGGTAGATCTATAGATGGTCTATAAATTCAAGTGTTTCTGTTGTTTGGATAATGAAGAATGATGCATATAAGTTCTCCAAGAAGAAGATTCTGATCACGAATTTTCTATTAATAATCAGCAATTTTAAAGATAATTTATGTAAATTAATTGACATTTGCTAACTGAAGGATCCGTATAATGTTAATTCTACAATATTACTAGTAAACAATTAATTTATTGCCTGTTTATAGCCTGTAGCTCAATCTACTATGTGAAAAAGGTAAAAAGAAACTGCCTTTTGAGAGAAAAAATGATACATATATGCAAATGATATGCAAATGAGTTGGAAAATATACAACTAAATGAAATTTTGAAAATAAATATTAAAAATATCACAGTTCAAGAATATTTGTGGAAAAAATTATGAAAATCGACTGAATATTTAGGGATATACAGTGATTCAAAGTTGAAATACATTTATGCCATGCAAATTTGACCTTTTCCAATGCCTCCATTATAAGCAGTTGTCCCCCTTTCCTTGCCATTTCCGTCACTTTAAAATGCTCTATTACAACAAACAATGGACAGATTTTAATTCTGTAAAGTTTTTTATTCTTTTACCGGAACTGACTTTCAGATGAGCCATGTAGCACGAAAATTAAGTAACATTCTCCTTGAAGATATTTCATTTTGGATGTTAACCAACTTTGTAAGCAAAGTTGATACAAATATGCAAATGATATGCAAATTAGCTCTGTTTGACTTCAATAATTTATGCAAATTTATGCATAATTTATGTTCATTTATTGACATTTAAACTTCAAATGTATATTGCCTGTCTCATCTTACATAATTACAGGTTGATTTTATCAATCAAAAATAGACGAAAATATAGTTTTGGGTGCAAATTTGATACATATATGCAAATGATATGCAAATTAGGAGCTTACTATTAACCAATCAGGATCCTTGAAAGAATATTTTAAAAAAGTGACACTTCAAGTATAGGTGTCCCAAAAATTATGAAAATTGAGCAAATATTTAACGATATCCGTCGTTTCAAAGTTGAAATTCCTTTGTGCCATGGGATTTGGGCATTTCCCATAGGCTCCCCAAAAATCGTCATTTCCGGAACTTCAAAATGTTTGACATCAGCGAATAATTGACGGATTTTCATTCTGTAAAGTTTTTTCCTCTAATACAGGTTTTACAGGTTTTGTGTAAAATGCCTATCTAATGGAAATGTAGCCTGTTACTGCTTAACGTGTCACGTGCTATGCACTAACTTGCCTTTTTTTGTCTTCTTTTGTACCGTGTGTGTTAACAGCCTTCACCTACCGTATCTATACCATCGTTTTTGTAAGTGTTATGTTTTCGGGATAGAACAAGTCTTCTGGGGTTTATTCCCGCCGGAGTTTTCTGAACTTATGTCTTTGCATTGTTAGTACAGTATCTATTAGGTTTTGGTGGCCCACACAGGTTTATCTAACGCAAATCACTATATAGATCCATGTAGCCCACACGGATTTATCTATACTCTCAAAACGTAAATATTAGATTTAACATCCAGAGGGTTGGAGGAGGGAAAGCATTTAGAAAGTGTTCACCATTTTTAAGTGTTAAATGCAACATTTTAAGCTGTTGCATGCAACACGTAAAAGTGGTGAAACAACGGTTTCTAAATGCTTTCCCTCCAATTCAACCCTCTAGATGTTAAATGTAACATTTGCGTTTTAAGGTTGCCCTCACAGCTATATATAACACAAATCACTATAGGTGGCCCAAATAGGTGTATTCATCCCAAATCACTACAGGTGGCTCACACAAGTTTATCTAACACAAGTCACTACAAGTGCCCCACACAGTTTTATCGAACACAAGTTAGTTTATTACGTCTCAGGAAGAGTATATATACCAATACATCATAATCATACGAGTATTCAAAAAACACTCAGAAAGAGTTATAAGAGACGGTGTTCTGAGGGAACGTCAAAACGTCAAGTTTCCCACCTCTTACATATCTATTCAATTTATTATCTAATCTGTGTAACGATTACAGAGTGCCCTCATTCACTGAACCATGACAGAATAACCAGGCTGGCATTCATCGTGGAACACAAGCAGATGAATGCGGAAGTGAACAAATAAACTTGGATGTCATCGTGTAAATTTAGCGAAGGGAGATGAAGGCTGAAATTCATAGATTAAGTCTGTTTCGTATCATGATTTAAGCCTCCATACTCCCGAGGAAGTCCAGTTAGGCTGAACGAGTGAGTCTTGCGAAGTAGTTGTTTGTTTGAAGTTTAACGTCGCACCTAATCTTATTGGTCACACGGCGACGATGACCCAAACAAACATACCCTAGCAAAACCCTAACCCTAGCAAAAACCTAACCAAATCTACAAAAGATTTTGAATTTCGAAAATTAAGCTCTACAGACACTGGTGATCACAATGGATTGCAAATTATTCCGGAAAACCCCCCGAATGACGGAGAGTTTCGTGAAAGTAATTTCTACCGCTACACACAGAAGAGCATTTCGTGAAAATACTTTCTACCTCTACACCCAGAAGAGCATGCATCCAGAAGACCATGGGAGGGTGTATAGAGGTAGAAAGTATTTTCGCGAAACTTTCCGCTCATATGAGTATGGAGGTAGAGCTGGTACCGATCTTCTGCAGTAACCCGGATGAAACTATGTTAAAAGTGACAGCGCCATCTACCCATCCCAGTGTGTAGATGGCGCTGCCACTTTCAACATAGTTTCATCCGGGTTACTGCAGAAGAGCGGGAGTTAGACTCGTACCTAGCCCTCAACTCACACGCACCGTTGGGGTCTAGTTAGCGGCAGGCATTTTGTATTCTCTGATTGGCTGAATTACCGGTCTAAATCTAGACCGGTAAATAGACCAATGTCAATATGTGTTGTTGTTGTTCGTGTGTATCTAGTGACCAGTACTCGTCTATGGTGCGATAAAGGCCCTTGAGCGCTACGGCCACCAATCCACCAAGTATTATATAGATCCTTTGTAAGATTTGATGAGCGATGAGCGATTATGGTAGGTTTCCTAAATAAAGCCCTCGCTTCTACGACTACCACGACGTCCAGCAAGACGGTACATCTTCGGAAAATTTATGACCTATTCCAAGGTTCTTGGCGTGACATGTACATGATCAGGTCAGGGGATTTGCAGCATTTCTGTTCTTCATTCAATACATAGTA
>JAVTVY010037456.1:0-15815 GCA_036873755.1 Hanleya hanleyi
AGACCTTGAGCAGACCTTCACCAATTTGCAGCTCTCAGATATACGATATGTGCGTGAAACCTGTTATTTGTATTACAAGGCTGTTTGAATTTCCATCCACCCATCTTCAGAATCACCTTGATTAAAAATGGGAAGAGAGATAAAATCGACAAAGGTATTCATGCAATTTTGACTGCCGAAAATTCAATATTATTCAGTTTTTCCAGGTGTCAAATTGAGTTTTCAATTTTTTTACCACTGTTTCACAAGACAGCGAGTTTTCAAAACAATGCCAATAGATCAGAGACCGCAACTGTCTTATTTCTGAATTAAATATTCCAATTGCTATGTTCTCTTCTTCACACTCAGTAATTCCACATATTTTAACTATCTTCTGTTTTCACACAAATTCATGTATTTACTTCTCAATTTAGTCAAATTATTTATTGTACTCGTTCAATGCATCCAACGTCCCACACTGCATTCCAACATATTTTAATCTTTTACAAACCACTGATAAAGCTTCTTCCGCATCCCTTCAAATCTTTCAGACTTCTACATATGCATTTTCCATTCATTGTGTAGCCTACCAATATACAGTGACTGAAACTGTCTGGCTGAGGGGTTGTTCCACCTTTGCTATCTCACTTTTAACACTATCCCCGTCCCGGCGCATTGTGACTTCATCCACGGCCAATTACGTCTCCATTGCAACATATACAATGATTCTGGAGCTATCTGCTCTGTCGGAGATCGCTCGTCTATTTGTGTACGTACCCCTATCATAACAGCCTCTCCGATCTTCTGTTTGGAGGGAGCGATAATACCCCACACTCTCTACGGAGTAGGTTAAGGATAGTTCTCATACACCCCAATCAAGTAGCTTTGGCCATGAAATCACGTGACTTTAGGCCATGAAATCACGTGACTGAATGCTGTTAAGCGTGATTACATCTAATTAGGATGCAAATTTGCGCTGATTAGCGTTAAATCAGTATTACCGGTTACGGGTTAGGGTTAGGTTTAGGGTTTTGGGGTTAGGGTTAGGTTTGTGTTAGGTATATAAAAAAAGATCCAACGGTTGCTTTCAGCTGCTTCCGTGGCTCAGAGGTAAGATGCCTGACTATGGAGCAAAGAATGGCGGATTCGATCCCCCGTCGGTGCCAGTTTCGTTATTTTCGGACAGGTTTTTTTCTAGCTCGTAAATTGTTGGACGGGTAAATACAGTGCCCCAACAACATGTGAAAATTGTCCAACAAATAACAAATAACAGGCCACTTGATTGGGGTGCATGGGAACTATCCTCGACTACGGAGTAGAGTGGTACCTAAAATGGGAACCCTCTGTAACCATTACACCCGGTTTAAAGAAACCTAGTGAAATTTCACCCAAGTGGAAATCCATCTCACTCAAGCACTTCATTGGAAAATTTCACTCAACTTGAGTGAAATAAAATTCACTCAGCTTGAGTAAGTTATCTTGAGCGGGATGAATTTTCACGCTTTCTTGGTTGAATTTTTCACTCAAGGTTTTGCAGAGAGTGTATTTGCACGATAATACGTTGTACCTATGAGGGGAGGTAGCTCTACCATACATGGATATACCACCAAATTCAAGCACACTAAAATGGAACACGCTGACTGAACTTCTATTTTAAAGTTCTCTCGATAGAGGACGCCACTGGTGGTTAAATTAACCTATCCGTCTATATTGTGTGATAATGTCACGAGTTAGCCCAGGTATGGATGTAGTCTCGAATGACTGTGTGATCGACACACCCACCTACACGGCAAAGGTTCTACAGCTATGTCACGAGTATACATGCTCATGCACATCACGTGTACACGCTATTATTTGTTATTCACTAGCACTCTATTACGAAACATTCAATCACACCACTCCTATTCTCATAATAACACCGATTCTTTATTTTTTTCTCCAGATGAAACGGTTGGAAGAAAGCAAACATGAAGTATGGTTGGCGGTGGATTTCTCGGTGCCTATTAGCGGCGTTAGCTGTCTTCTTCACTTTGGGGTTGTGGATAAATTCCGGTAGGAGTAACACTGGTCTGAATTTCGTTTTCCATGGATATACAGTTCACACAGCTGGATGCAAAATGCCGGATTTCAATCCTTTCGACCAGTCAATTAAACCGTTTATCTGGACTCCGGCCCCACTCGATTGTGAACACCGATTCAAGGTCCCTCTGACTTACCAAGATGGTAACTGGCTGCGGATCAACAAAGACCGTTTGCGGGAGTACGGAGATGGATTCAAATATCGTGAATACTCAGCCATAATTCGCACTGATTCTTTTGATGGGACCATTCAGTTCCATTCAGACAAAAAGAACGTGTTCCTTTCAGACAAAAAGATTAGATTTAAAGACGACGTTCGTGTTGAAGACGAGTTTGTGAAAGTAGAATGTTTCGGTTACTATAAATTTTATCGGAATTATCATGCATTTATTATATCAAAACCTCTGATGCGAAATGATTCAACAAGGCGTGGTCCAGAAGCACTTCACTACAGACAAAAGCATCTGAACGTAATAATGCTTGGCGTTGATTCTGTCTCAAGGTTAAACAGTATACGACAACTGGTTAAGACTAGGAAATATTTACTCAATGACCTACACGCGTTGGAACTGCAGGGCTACAGCAAAGTAGCAGACAACACATTTTTAAACATTGTTCCCATGACAACGGGAAAATATATATCAGAGTTGCCATACATTCAAGAAAATATGTCCAAAAAGTTCTTCGATGAATATGATTTTATCTGGAAACGATTTAAGGAACGAGAATACAAGACATTCTATGCCGAAGACAATCCGCAGCAGGCAACTTTCAATGATGGGAAGGCCGGATTCCGACAGCCACCAACAGATCATTACTTCCGGCCATTTACTCTGGCTACTGAGGTGGATCACCTTTGGCACAACCATCACCATTGCTTTGCCGGTCGGATGGAAACTAGGATTGTTCTGGACTACTTGGCCGAATTCCTGCGCGTGTACAAGGATGAGCCGTACTTCGCCTACTCTTTCATTACGAGGCTCAGTCATGATTACGTTAACATGATTGGAGCAGGAGATGAGGTATACTTCCGGTTCTTAGAAAAGCTGAAAACTGGAGGTCATCTCGAGAACACCGTTCTGTTCTTCTTCAGCGACCACGGTATGCGGTGGGGAGATATACGGGGCACATACATAGGAAAGATGGAAGAGAGACTTCCAATGATGTATATCTCCTTTCCCGATTGGTTTAGAACAGAGTACCCGAAGGTTATGGAGAATTTGCTTTCTAATTCACGAGCACTAACAACTCCTTTCGATATCTACGAAACTCTAAAAGACATTTTATACTTGAATAATACTGCTCCTACAAAGCCAGGAAATGTCTTTGAGAGGGGGCTGAGTCTATTTAAACACATTCCAACAGAACGCTCGTGTGAACATGCAACAATTCTGCCCCATTGGTGCACCTGTCACTCACAAAACAGTATAGAAACCGACAACGAGATCATTCAAACAGTCGCTAACATGACCCTGCAATATATTAATTCAGAAACCTGCTCTCATAGGGCGCAATGTGCTGAATTAGGACTTTCAGCGGTAGTCAAAGCTTGGCGAACATTTCTCAGTGAGGTCTTAATTGCAGGAGAAGACAGCCAACATAAGGATTCCGCCATCATTGACTACCAAGTAACGATAAGAACTGTGCCGGGTGGAGGTCAGTTTGAAGCCACCGTCCGTTATTTCGAAGCAACAGAAAAGTTCAAGATGGCCGGTGATGTAAGCCGTGTGAACAAGTATGGTAACCAGTCCTCTTGTATTCGGGAATTTAATATGAAAAAATATTGCTTTTGTCGGACATGAACAGACTGCTATAGTTCGTTTTGAGGGAGTATAGTTTGTTGGTGCCATTGGCAGTCTGTATTCGATGACATTATTTTCCATGGCCTATGGTCATGCCTTCAAGCGATTAAAAGTGGAACTTCAGCTCATCCCACCATCTTGGAGATTCCACAATTATATGACCGTAGATTTCATCAACAGATTGATATTGTGTTTTGTTGGTTGCCTAGCTACGTTGGCATCAAAGGAAATACTGAAGCTGAGGAACTGGCTAAGACAGCCTTAGATAATGAGGTTGACCCTGTTGGAATTAAATATAGCGATTTCAGACACTCTATCTGTGCTTATGTGGGAAAGTTGTTTCAATCTTTATGGGATGCTGCTGATTATAAACTCCATGAGTTCTAAGAAACTGTAGGCTCTACTCATCTAAGCAGCCAGAAACGTTTCGATCAAGCCATGATCAGGCGACGTAGAACCGGCCATACACGATTAACTCAGGAACATTTACTACAAAAAGAACCAACCCCAAGGTGTATTGCATGTCACGAATATCTCACAGTGAAACATATTGAGATCGACTGTATAGATTTTAAGATTGTGAGAGATTCATTTTATCAAGCAGCTACTTTAGAAGATCTTTTTAGTCGAGTAAAAGAATATTGTATTTCAGGCTATTTGAGAGAAATCGGCTTGTGGTATAAATGTTGATGTATGTTTATGTTTTTAATGTGTTGTCTTGATTACTTCTGGATTGCTGGGTTATTAACTTGTCTTTGTTGGAATACTTAGAATTTTGTTAGATAGTCGCTAAAAAACTGAAATATTGCTGAACGCGACGTTAAACCACGATTCTCTCTCTCTTTCTCTCTGTCTCTATTACTTCTGGATTGCTGGGTTATTAACTTGTCTTTGTTGGAATACTTAGAATTTTGTTAGATAGTCGCTAAAAAACTGAAATATTGCTGAACGCGACGTTAAACCACGATTCTCTCTCTCTTTCCCTCGGTCTCTACGACGTGCTTGAATTAAGGAATTTGTAGAGGTACAATCTGAATATTTCACCGCGTTAAAGTTTCCTTGTAGATTTGCTTCCCTCATAATTTAGTTGCGTCGCTGCTACCATTTTCATGATTTCATGATATCTCTTGGCTAAACCCGGTTTACGAATGTCGAAATGTAGGTCAAACGTTAACATATATTGGTAGAATAACACAGACGCCTTTATCAGGGGGTAAATGAGACTGCATCCTCAGAACGTCAAGGTTTCTATTTGTGAGCCAAAGGCGAACCCTTGACCATCTTGCATAGCAGACCGCGTTCCGCCCACATTCCAGTTATACGTGACGTAAAAAACTGCGCTGATGGGAAGATACGTTAGGATTTTTGCTCTCTGTGATAAACTATTCGCTGATACCGAATGTAAAATATGTAGTCCAAGCATGCATAACAATAAAATATTAATGGATAGATCAGTGAAATTTCATAGAAATCCGTGCCTTAATTCACCAAACTGAAGTCTTTCAGTGAATGGGAAGGTGAGATCGGATACACTGACATCGCGGACCGCCTTTAAAGATTCAATTTTTCCTACATTTGCCTTGCTTGTTGGATGTTTGATGGTAGATGAATGATTTTATTTTTTTCTTCAAATAGATAGTGTTTTAAACTATGTTTCCTTTATATTTATTTATGTTCATGCTTGTTGAAAACGCGCGTGTTCATCTGTCATCGGATATATCCCACAAGCTATGATGGTTTCGAAGCTCGTTACTGTCGCCATGGTCGCGGTAAACAAGTGATATGATTCATCATTGGTCAATATATGCAGGATGTTGCTTTACAGCTGACCAAGATACAGTGCCCAAGTGGACCAGGGGTATCTGTCATAGAGATACCCCTGGTTTTAGCGAGGGTGATGAGACTGATGACCTTAGAATGCTAAGAAATCTTCCACCGCCCACGCAGCACGAGGCACAAGGATAGTTTGACATTTATCACCGCACGTGGTAATTTACTCGCTGTGTTAGCGCATTGATGAACAACAGGCTCCTTTTCTTGAACGCCAGCACGGTTTGCAAGATAAATGTATTCATAGGGACCATTGTTGTCTAATGAAAAGAGCTAGAGGAACTGCTGCTTTCGCCAAACTTATATATTATGAACTTCGTATACTACATACATAGAACTACTAAAGTTTAGGTATTTCAGTTCAGCGACCATTCTACTAGTATAGCAGTTCACTTCTAAAGAACTAAATTGGTATATTTTTTATAATGTGAAAATCTTGTATGATTGATTGTTTATATTCTCAGAATCCATGTTTCATGTCGCTTCTTTGGATTTTTCAGGTTTTCCGAGGAAAATCTATTTGCCAAACCCTTCTTCCCGTGCGCAGGCGAGACCGAAGCTGTTGCCAGTGCCAGCCTCACCCAGGCTTCTCTGAGACGTAGCCTGACTATCCGAGGTCAAGCTCTCCGTATCACTACATAGACTCGCAGCAGTCTCTCTTTCGGTATCAGTGGACGTACTCTTAGAATCCGCTGGCATATTCTCAGCATCTACATCTGCTTCTTGTGCCTCGGTGTCAATCTCATGTATATTCGTCTGGTGTCGCATCATATCGTAATGTCTGGTGAACTTGCGTTCGCACTCAAGCAAGTATAAGCCATATGGACGGTTGAATGTTGGTACACTCTGTATCATATAGCCCGTTAAGATAGGGCGTTGAGGCGATGAGACGGGCGTTACGGCGTAATGACGGGCGTTAAGTTCTTCATATAGGACGTTGAATCGTTGAGACGGGCGTTAAAACGTAACGACAGGCGTTGATGGGCGTCACTGCATTTCGATGAATTAATTTCAATTCCATGGAATATCTAAACCCATCATAGCTTCTGAGCTATTTCACCAGGGCCTTGAAGCATAAAGCTGGGTGTTGGCGGGCGTTACTGTCCATAAAAGCAAGCGTATGCCAAAAAGTGCACATTCGACGTTCAACCGTCAACATGGCTTATACTTGCTCTGAGTGCGTACGCACGTTCACCAGACATTACGGTATGATGCGACACCAGAAAAAAAAACATGGGGTTGAAGACACCGAGGAACAAGAAACCTATTAAGATGCTGAGAATATGGCAGCTGACTCTGAAAGTCATCCAACTGATACCGGAACAGAGACTGTGGGAGTCTATCTACTGATACGGAGAGCTTGACCTCAGATAAGCAGGCTACGTCCCAGGGAAGCATGAGTGAAGAATAACCTACCGTTTGTGATCGTATTGTGACAGCAGCAATTAATACTCATGTTGCAGTGTTCGAGGACGCCGGCAAGGATACCTTACAATAGGCTTAAAGGATTTTAATCACTATTTTTTTTCTCTGGAATACGTGTCGACAGAGGAGTTAGTACTTAATTAAGGGCGTATTTAAGCATTTTTAATTAAAGACCTGTAGCTCAATTTCCGCCAGTTAACCCGTTAATGAGCTTAGGCGTCACGTGACCTTGTGACGACAGACAGGCGACCGTCTCCTGTGGACAGCTGTCAGCGCTATATATTAAGCTGTGGATTTGCGATTACTCCATCGCGTATATTGCTGTATAATGAATCGAAAACGATTCGAAACCATGGAGGAATATGCCAGTGATGATGATCTATATACAGACGATATAATTGGACATCTTGACGTTCTGCCGTATCAGTTTGAACCCGTACCAAACGACCGAAATGAGATGGAACAGAGGGAAAGCGAATCTGAAACAGATGAACCGTCCCACACGGAACAAGGTCGACTTGTAAACACATACTGGTATGTTATTTATTATCTATGCCGGACGTTATATATAGGCCCCCTATGCACAGAATGAATAAATATTTAGACAAGGATCGAAATAATTTGTTAGTCCAGGCCTAGCTGGTGAAATTTCAACACTGAGACGTACGCCAATTTTGGAGTTTTCTCTTTCGTTCAGGTCAGTTTTAAAGTACGACGTTATATATTATCTACCAAAAATATTTAGTTCATTTTGTTTTTACTTCTGGCAAATCTGTGTTCAATAAATTATTTCCAGTAGGAATATGCCGTCCAGCTAGCGTAATTGATAGGAAAGAACAAATTGCGACTTTCTAGCGGTCCTGCTCCCGACTTTTCGCAGATAAGGGGCAATTTCTCGCACAACGGGTGTTGGTGACATTATCAGATAGCCCACCTGCACGCAAACAGTCTAGTAAATTCATGTCACGTGAGTGATATTTAGCTCACGTAAACGGTCATATTTTATATTGTATTATATTGCAACCACTCGCCTGATTTCAAATACCCTCTCCTAAATATTTTGACGTCAGCTATTTTTAGCTCGCGCACTAATTCTAAACACGAAGCCCTGGGGAAGGAGTATATTATAAGATAAGCAGAACTGCAAATGTGTTTTTGCATTCAACTCATTTAGCAGTAGCATTTATTATCCGTCCGATAATATTGCAATTTAATGCATGAACCCATCATTCAAAACAATGAAAAATTACATTATTTATCTCCAAATTGATCCCTATCCGTAAATTAAATTACTATAACCCAACTAATAAAACTACGGAGCCGTAAAAGGGACATGGAAATTATTTTTTTCAGGTCCTATTTTTTTTTTTTTTTTTTTTTTAAGTCGTTATAACGACGTTTTTTTTGTTTTTTTATTATGTCGTTATAGCGACTTAATTGACCAATGAAATTCGAGAGACTTATTAAGTCGTTAGAACGACTTAATTGACCAATGAAATTGGAGTATTAAGTCGTTAGAACGACTTATTAAGTCGTTATAACGACTTAATTGACCAATGAAATTGCTGCATTAAGTCGTTAGAATGAAATTCCGTCTTACTTCTGCAGCTTTTATTTTGTTAACTGACAACTGCCCTCAAAACAGCGTTTAGATATGCAGTATGAAGTCTGATAATGCCATTGCAGTAATAAACTTTGGATAAATTGGAGAGATATGTAGGCTATAGAGGTGGGAAAAGTTGACGACGTCTGCCTACTAAAAGGCAACCCTATGATTCTATGCCCAAACCTGCCAATTCACATGGCTTCTCTGTGTTGGTCCGATAATATCGCCAAAATTGTTTTGCTGGCCACCCTCCATTACAGATAATTGAGGAGCTTGTAGCGTTGGCTCGGGCGGTATGGCGGCTCACTCCAAAGAATTAAAAATGGGTCAGACATGCTGATAATTGTATAGGTAGCCGTAGTCCACTCCTAAACAGCCAAGCGAAAAAATGTGAAATGCAGACGGATTTTACTAACACCTATTCAGGCACGGCGGAGCCGGGGGAGAGGGGTGGGATGGGTTGAGGGGCTAAACACTGGATTATAGTTTTGATGATTTTTCGCAGAGAATAACACATGTGATACAAGTGCCGTAATCCTACTATCATAATGCACCACAACACAGCGTTTGCATGCGTAAATTCGACACTTTCTGGGAGAGCCATTCATAGATTGAACAAGACTGAACTTATGGAGTTTTACATCCAGTTATGAAAAATGGAGAGACCCATGCAATCAAAAACATGAGAGTGGGAACTGAGCTCCGGATCGAGCAACGGTTTAATGTTCATTCAAAACAAACAGAAAATATACCGTCAAAATGCACCAAAACAAAATAAATCGAACATAATGTATGTAGATTAACTTTCACTTTTGTTTCGCATAAGCACGCATCGATATTGAAAAGTATCAGACCTTATGCCCCCATTTGACATTCTGGTAAAACACATACAAATCAGGACTAACACTTCTCACGTGGAGCGCTCGTAGCCATAATGTTTGCATATTCAACATCGAAATATAGTACGCTCACAAACCACATAAATAGATGTCTGTTTAATATATCAATAGATACTCTGATTACATAATCCACATTCGTTTATTTTACATATAATTTCAAGATATTATTTCTACGTGAAATTCCAGGGTTCGCTGATCTCTCTCTCATTTTTTTACAGGTCTAATGGGGGGGGCCCCTGCCCCCACCCCCCGTAGATCTGCCCTTGATAGTGCCTATCTAAACGCTGTTTCACTGGGGAGTTGTCAGCTAACAAAATAAAAGCGGCAGAAGTAAGACGAAATTTCATTGGTGGATTAAGTCGTTATAACAACTTAATAAGTCGTTCTAACGACTTAATGCTGCAATTTCATTGGTCAATTAAGTCGCTTCCCGGGTGAAGGGGGGGGGGGGGGAATCCAACTGACAAGTACAAATTGATTACCTCAGCACCATGACGTTTCCCATATGCTCCTCTCATTCGTGTGCGTTTGGCCCCCGGTACAGAATTTTCATCAAGGCCGTCGATCAAGAATATCGGTGTAGCATCTGGTTTGAGTTTCGCTCTCGCATTCCAGTAACCCAATTAACTCGGCCAACTTTTCTGGATCTCGATCCAATTTCTCTTTTGAGAAATGTGCAGAGCACAATGTGCTATGGTCCGTGAGTAGTATAGAGCGAGCATTTCGAGTCAACAGCCCCCACTGCATGCGCAGGAGCCTTTTTGTGACCTCACAGCGACATATAATGGGGGGGTTTTGTGGAGGTGTGCGCATGCGTGGTGGTTGGGTGGTGGGATGGATGGTGGGTTTAAGATGGCGGCTGTGGGTGGGTGGTGGGATGGATGGTGGGTTTAAGATGGCGGCTGTGGGTGGGTGGTGGGATGGATGGTGGGTTTAAGATGGCGGCTGTGGGTGGGTGGTGGGATGGATGGTGGGTTTAAGATGGCGGCTGTGGAGTGGGTGGGGTGGGATGGATGAGTGGGTTTAAGATGGCGGCTGTGGTGGGTGGTGGATGGTGGGTTTAAGATGGCGGCTGTGGGAGGTGGTGGTGGATGGTGGGTTTAAGATGGCGGCTGTGGTGGGTGGTGGTGGATGGTGGGTTTAAGATGGCGGCTGTGGTGGGTGGTGGTGGATGGTGGGTTTAAGATGGCGGCATCGAGTGAGAGATCAAGGCATGTCTAGACTTGTTCTGGATTGTACAGTTCTGCCATGCGGAGGATGGGTACTAGTATTTCGCTGACGTCCTAGTAATAAACATAATCTATAGGTGTTGTACCATGTTAATAGGATCAGTCTAGCATCTGTACCACCCTAGGGTCGAGCGTTTATTGCCCCGTGTATCTCCGCAAGAAAACAACAAACAAAATGGCGGTTCCAGGATGGTGTGGGGATGCCCTTTCCATATCACGGCGTCGACCGTAGCGCCATCTGCACACATTGACGCAAGGGAGACAACTCGTGTAGCCTAAGGGTATGAAAATAGCCGTGTTGGAGCTAGGGGAGTTACTACTGGTCCAATGGGGTCGAGTGAGGTATCAAAGTGAAGCCTAGGTGAAGGGGCATCTGACTGGACTAGCGGGTTTGAACTAGCGTCATTCTGCGCATGCGCGGTGGCCCAAGGGTATGGACATGACATTTTGGAAGGAGCCAATAATGGTCCAATGGAGTTGTATGAGCCTATCCATGTGAAGCATTCGTGAAGGGAGGCATCTGATGGGCTGGGTGTGGGGTTGAACTAGTGGCATTCTGCGCATGCACGGTGGCCTAAGGGTATGAAAATAGCCGTGTTGGAGCTAGGGGAGTTACTACTGGTCCAATGGGGTCGAGTGAGGTATCAAAGTGAAGCCTAGGTGAAGGGGCATCTGACTGGACTAGCGGGTTTGAACTAGCGTCATTCTGCGCATGCGCGGAGGCCCAAGGGTATGGAAATAGACGTTTTGGAGCTAGGGAAGCCCCTAATGGACCAATAGGGTCGAGTGAGGTATCGATGTGAAGCATTCGTGAAGGGGCATCTGATGGGCTGGGTGTGGGGTTGAAATATCGGCATTCTGCGCATGCGCGGTGGCCCAAGGTATGGAAATAGCGGTTTTGGAGCTAGGGGAGTCCCTAATGGGCCAATGGAGTTGTATGAGGTATCCATGTAGGCATTCGTGAAGGGGCATCTAATGGGCTGGGTGTGGGGTTGAACTAGTGGCATTCTGCGCATGCGCGGTGGCCCAAGGGTATGAAAATAGCCGTGTTGGAGCTAGGGGAGCCGCTAATGGTCCGATGGGGTCGAGTGAGGTATCAAAATGAAGCATTCGTGAAGGGGCATCTGATGGGCTGGGTGTGGGGTTGAACTAGTGGCATTCTGCGCATGCGCGGTGGCCCAAGGGTATGGACATAGACATTTTGGAGCTAGAGGAGCCAATAATGGGCCAATGGAATCGAGTGAGGTATCAAAGTGAAGCTTAGGTGAAGGGGTATCTGATGGACTGGGCGTGGGGTTGAACTAGTGGCATTCCGCGCATGCACGGTGGCCCAAGGGTATAGACATAGACATTTTGGAGCTAGGGGAGCCACTAATGGTCCAATGGGGTCGAGTGAGGTATCCATGTGAAGCATTCGTGAAGGGGCATCTGAAGGAGTGGGTGTGGGGTTGAACTAGTGGCATTCTGCGCATGCGCGGTGGCCCAAGGGTATGAAAATAGCCGTTTTGGTATCTAGGGTAGCCCCTAATGGTCCAATGGAGTCGTATGAGGTATCAAAGTGAAGCATTCGTGAAGGGGCATCTGATGGGTTGGGTGTGCGGTAGGAATATCATTCTGCGCATGCGCGGTGGACCAAGGGTATGGAAATAGACGTTTTGGCATCTAGGGGAGCCACTATTGGTCCAGTGGGGTCATATGAGGTATCAATGTGAAGCATTCGTGAAGGGGCATTTGATGGGCTGGGTGTGGGGTTGAAATATCGGCATTCTGCGCATGCGCGGTGGCCAAAGGGTATGGAAATAGACGTTTTGGGGTCTAGGGGAGGCACTAAAGGGCCGATGGGGTCATATGAGGTATCAAAGTGAAGCTTATGTGAGGGGGCATCTCCTGGGCTGGGTGTGGGGTTGAAATAGCGGCATTCTGCGCATGCGCGGTGGCCAAAGGGTATGAAAATAGACGTTGTGGAGCTAGGGGAGCCACTAATGGTCCGATGGGGTCGAGTGAGGTATCAAAGTGAAGCATTCGTGAAGAGGCATCTGATGGGCTGGGTGTGGGGTTGAAATATCGGCATTCTGCGCATGCGCGGTGGCCCAAGGGTATGGAAATAGACGTTTTGGAGCTAGGGGAGCCCCTAATGGTCCAATGGGATCGAGTGAGGTATCAAAGTGAAGCATTCGTGAAGGGGCTTGGTTCGTCCGTGTTCAATAGTCTGCGCATGCGCAGCCTGGCCCGTAGTATAGAAAGTAGGCATTTTGGGGGGTATGTGGGTGTGTGTTTGGGTTAGAGATGGGCTATTCACGATTCGAATGGGTCGTGTGAGGTATCAATGTGAAGCTTGTGTGGGTAGAGTCAGAATGGCGTGTTTTTAAATGCAAGTCGCGTCAATCTGCGCATGCGCAGTCTGGCCGTAGTAGAGAAATCAGGCATTTTGGGGGGTATGTGGGTGTGTGTTTGGGGTAGAGATTGAGCGCTATGGGTCCGAATAGGTCGTGGAAGGTGTCAAAGTGAAGCTTGTGTGGGTTAGAGTCAGAATGGTGTGTTTTTAAGTGCAAGTCGCGTTAATCTGCGCATGCGCAGTTGGTTGTAGTAAGTAAAGTGACCATTTTGGGGCAGTACATGAAGGTATTTGGGGTCGACATGAACTATTCACGGTTCGAATGCGTCCTGGAAGGTGTCATCTTGTAGCTCTCGGGGTGTAGACCCCGATTTGAGGTCTGTTCACGTCACCTGTGACGTCACCGGTGACGTCATCAGTACGAGTAGTAAGTAAAGTGGGTATTTTGGGGCAGTGAAAGGAAGGTATTTGGTGTAGAGATGGACCATCCTTGGTCCGAATGCGTCCTGGGAGGTGTCATTTTGTAGCTCTCAGGGTGTAGACCCCGATTTGGGGCTGTTCACAGCATCTGTGACGTCATTGGTGACGTCATCAGTACGAGTAGTAGCGAAAGTGAGCATTTTGGGGCAGTGAAGGAAGGTATTTGGGGTAGAGATGGACCATCCTTGGTCCGAATGCGTCGTGTGGGGTGTCATCTTGTAGTTTTCGGCGTGCAGACCTCGATTTGAGGTATGTTCGCGTCATCTGTGACGTCATTGGTGACGTCATCAGTAGGAGTAGTAGCGAAAGTGAGCATTTTGGGGCAGTGAAAGGAGGTATTTGGTGTAGAGATGGACCATCCGTGGTCCAAATGGACCGTGTGAGGTGTCATCTTGTAGCAACGCCCACCAACACCATTCTTAATGCTTCAACGCCCTGGTGAAATAGATCAGAAGCTCTGATATTCCATGGAATTGTCACTAATTCTTCGAAATGCAGTGATGCCCGTCAACGCTCGTCGTTACACCTTAACACTCTAACATAACGCCATGATATAGACCAGAGAGAGAACAACAACAGCAACAACAACAAGGATGACACATGAGAGAACAACAACAACAAGAAGTTTTTTTCATATAGTTTATTCTCCCCAATGTTACATCATACCCACGCTGGGGGAGCCGCGTTTGGTATATTTACAATTCAAGAAGATTCTTATCCAATCAGAGGCCACCATTTGCATGTTTCATATTCGTTCCTGTCCGTTAGATGTATTCTTGTCCAATCAGAAGTCTCCATTTCAGAAAGTGCCATCTGAACCGTTTATTCTAATCATCGTCGGGCAGGCCAGGATACCGTTGAGGCAACATATCCTCAGAGAGTTGTTTGCGCATTCTGAGTATCTATCAGTGCATGGGTGAATACTTTCATCCGATGGGGGTGGTAGTCAGTTTAACCACGAAGAACGTAACATTGGTCAATATCTCCATTATCCACTTGGTGTTACAATTCAAGAACACTCTTGTCCAATTAGAGGCCACCATTTGCATCTGTCATATGCGTTCCTGTCCGTTAGATGTATTCTTGTCCAATCAGAAGTCTCCATTCCAGAAAGTTCCATCTTCGGCCATGTTCGCTTTGAACCGTTTATTCTAATCATCATCGGGCAGCCCAGGAAACCGTTGAGGCAACATATCCTCAGATACATGTTTGTGCATTCTGAGTATCTATCAGTGCATGGGTGAATACATTCACCCGATGGGAGTATTCCGTAGTTTGGTCACGAAGAACGTAACATTGGTGACCCTCTCCACTGTCCACTTGGTGTTGGGGCGTTGTTGTTGGGCCCATTTCAAGGGATCCACGGTGTCCAGTTTCTCCAGCATCGTCTGTAGCGACACTCGGTTAATGATGGTAAACGGTTGGTCAAATACCTGGATGTTACTGCTCGGGTAAAAGTATCAGACTTGGTCTGTCTCCTTATGCCGCAGCACATAACCAAACGCCAGATTTAATTTGAAGGACGTAGCTTGATCTTTGAAGATGGCTTCCACGTAGCTAGGTAGACGGGCGAGGTCGGTCAGTCGAAAATTGTAGATATCTTGAATAGGGCGATGACGGTAGAAACAGTGCCGTATCATGGACCAGTGGCACCGATAAATGTCACTCACTGGCTGGGCGTCCTGTAAGAGATCGCTAGGAACATTTATGGGCTCGTCCAGAAAATGTTCGATGTTGTCAGGCGTATGACTCGAAACCGTAGCGGAGGGGTCCGGCTGGATATCCAGGCCCTCCTGGACCGTGGGTATAGGCAGGCTCTTCGTCATCGCATCACCAGTGGCGTTCGTCTCTCCGGGTTCATCTTCACTGGGTCTGACCTTCCGCGGCTCCTCTTTAGTGGAAAGTTGTCGCCCAAACCGTAGAGACAGGGCATGCATCAAACGTTGGTGCTGTCTAAACCGACTGGGTCGTTTGAAGAGTCGACCACAATCATTACATAGTACCGTCGCACCCGCGTGAAGTACCCTCTCATGACGCAGTAAATGATCCTTCCGATTGAATGACCGTGCGCAGATTATACAAGTATACCGGGCATCGTTGTGGATGGAGGCCTCGTGGCGTCGTAACTTATCTAGGCGAGTAAACATCTTC
>JAVTVY010037457.1:0-16915 GCA_036873755.1 Hanleya hanleyi
CTCTGCCATAGAGGACAAGTTTTTGTGCTGATTTTTTCCCCAGCTTCCTTTTGATAATGAGACAAGGGCTTGCATGGCCAACATTAAGCATGACAAGTGCCCTTTTGAGTTGCGACTTTTATTTTGAATTCACTGCATAATTCATGCCAGTCTGAGGCACTATATGCAGGTGCGTAGACTCTGCTTTTTGGAGGTAAGTTATTCGCCGGAAATACAGTGCTTGCCAACAGGACGCTCTGGTTCGAAATTTTGATGGGCGACCCCCGCCAAGAAGTAGATGGCGATGCAGGACTTGAATGGAACTACAAACTGCCAAGAGATGAAAGTCCAAAAATAATTAATAAATCAGCCAGGTGCACTTTCATTAACATGGCCGTCAATGTAAATTTAATAGTGGTCCGAGCCCTAAAAGCGTAAACACAGAATACATATGTCACCGGTTCAGGTAAGTCATACTAGGAGGCTGGATGACAATCACTCACTGATGTCAATTTCATAGTTTTGTGATAAAGATGGCGGAGTTGTATACCACGTGGAGAGTTTAATATTTCGAAAAAATTAATTATAATAGCCAATTAGGCTCGAATGGAGCATGTTTACTGTGGACTGGGGTGCAGAAGAAGCAGCCACCCCATTATGGAGTGATTAATATCCAGCCTTTTGGAAAGAAAACATGGAGAATAATTCACGTTCATCGTTTGAAATTTATTTTGCATCATAATATAAATTTAGAAGAATTCACCAGTGACATAAGCCACTTATGTCATCAGTCATGTTGTCACAATATTGCACACCTGAGTGCAGAAGTCAGCTTTGTTAATAATCAGAGACAGAGGTGTAGGGCCATGGAGAAATGTTCAGGCCGTGTATTTTTGGGTAAACAGTATCCAAATTGTTTGTTCAGGGTCACACCTGAATTCCTGCATTAACAGGTGAGTCCAACGCATCAGGGGAGACAACTCTTGTTCTTTATAATGTGGTCTTTCTCAAAGTCAGGCATACATGTGTTTGCCAAGCTGTCTTTTCTTGTAGACTTCTCTTCTTTCTTTTGCCTTATCCGCATCGGTTTTAGCTTTCTTAGCTTTTATATAGTTTTTAAGTTTAATTGCTTTATTGTAGATTTTTCTTCTTTTAACCTCTGGCCTCTGTTTATATGATCTTTCATAATCGCATTGCTTTTGTTTTGTTGTAGGTTTTTGCAGGCATATTAGCCAGTTTCTAGGGGTGCAGGGAGTGCTTCAAGTTTCTTATGCTGTGATGTTCCTTCACCGAGATTCCGTCTTAAGACTGTGGATCCAGCTCTCGCTGCCGCATTGGTAGGGAAGTTCATATTTTTGACACTGAGGCACAGAATGCCCTGTTTGTTCCTTCTGACTTACATGTGTTTGAAATTTGGTTTCAAGGGCTGGCTGCTGCATGCAATTTCATATTCAATATTTTTCGCATCAGTATTCTGTCATTGTCATCCAAATTTAACCACTTGATGTTGTTTGCACTCAGACTTCTAGATTTCTTCCACCAACTAGTATTAACCCCTCCACCACAAACTATAGCATGCCCTCTACAACTTCCACAGTTTCCATCATAACAGTCAATTGTTGCATCCAACACCTTAATGTTGAAAGCGACGTTAAACCCTATTCACTCACTCACTCACTCACTCACTCACTCCAACACCTTAGGCAGTCTTTGTACTATTTCAGTTATGTCCCCTGCATAAGTTTGTTTCCAGCATAATCCTCTTTTCACCTCACTGACGCCAAATTGTGGAAGTGGGCAGGTAGGTGTAATGGTGGCGTGGTCCTGTTTTGCCTTATTTCACATATCTTGCAGTTTCCCAGCATGCAGCAGTCTCTGACCTATCCTCCCCTGCTCTGCTGGAGCCTTTTGCATACTTTTCTGCTAAATCCGGCTTCTTCGACTCCTTCGGATGTAATAGTTTTGCCTTCCCAAACCTTCCTTCCTCAGCCATCATAACCAACTCTGGTGACTTTGCTGAATTCCTCTCTGTCATACCTGGGGTGCCATGCTGATTTTGGCTCATTCTGTTTAGTTGTTTCCACCTCTTCAGAGTTTTTTATGATGCCTGAAGTTGAGGGTGTCTCCTGTGCATGGCAGACTTTTTGGGGAAGTAATTTATAACCCAATTTGAACCGGGTGACCAAGCTCCCTCGCTTTCCTTTCTTAACTCGCTTCCGTTTCTTCGAGTTTCGCATGCTGATCTGGTGATGTTTTAGAGATGTGATGAGATAGCTATGTAATTGGTAAAGTTTATATACTATCTGTCTCTATGACAAAAGTGTGTGTCAATTGATCTGACACCTTTCATCATAGGCTGATCACAGTAATGTATTGCACGTATCACCCTAATGGATACACATGATTATGTGTATTATGGTATGCAGGAGTGAAATCAGGGTCTTGCTATTTATTTTTTTTGCCAATGCCTGGCATTTATTTGTGTATTAGATGTCCCCCTTTCATACAGACCAGAATTTGACAGGTACACATTTTTAGTTTTTCCACTGAAATATCATATTTACCATAAAAATCCCCAAAATCTGAATTTTTTGGCATCTTTTTTAAAAATTTATTGAAAAATCCAGAAACAGTTTAGGATATTTCTATTTAGGTATAGGATTCACAGATGTATGCAGAATCCATTTTGAGACTGATCAGCTCCTCAGTGACAGGAGTTTTCTTGGTTTAGGCAATGCCATAAGGCACCTCACACTATAGTGAATACATGTGGATTGTGAAGAAAGATGGGGGTAGATGTAGTTAATGGTTCATATTCCGAGACATATTTGATGGAAGTAGCTCAGATGGGCTAACATGAAATGGTAAGTGGACAGGTCACATGCCTCCCAAATTTCATTTGGATTGGTTGAATTTAATGTGTCTAGTAGGGTTCGGACCACTAAAAAAAAGTCCCTAGCCGTTAACCCCTCTAAATAACCTCTGCCATAGAGGACAAGTTTTTGTGCTGATTTTTTTCCCAGCTTCCTTTTGATAATGAGACAAGGGCTTGCATGGCCAACATTAAGCATGACAAGTGCCCTTTTGAGTTGTGACTTTTATTTTGAATTCACTGCATACTTCATGCCAGTCTGAGGCACTATATGCAGGTGCGTAGACTCTGCTTTTTGGAGGTAAGTTATTCGCCGGAAGTACAGTGCTTGCCAACAGGACGCTCTGGTTCGAAATTTTGATGGGCGACCCCCGCCAAGAAGTAGATGGCGATGCAGGACTTGGATGGAACTACAAACTGCCAAGAGATGAAAGTCCAAAAATAATTAATAAATCAGCCAGGTGCACTTTCATTAACATGGCCGTCAATGTAAATTTAATAGTGGTCCGAGCCCTAAAAGCGTAAACACAGAATACATATGTCACCGGTTCAGGTAAGTCATACTAGGAGGCTGGATGACAATCTCTCACTGATGTCAATTTCATAGTTTAGTGATAAAGATGGCTGAGTTGTATACCACGTGGAGAGCAAAATATTTCGAAAAAATTAATTATAATAGCCAATTAGGCTCGAATGGAGCATGTTTACTGTGGACTGGGGTGCAGAAGAAGCAGCCACCCCATTATGGAGTGATTAATATCCAGCCTTTTGGAAAGAAAACATGGAGAATAATTCACGTTCATCGTTTGAAATTTATTTTGCATCATAATATAAATTTAGAAGAATTCACCAGTGACATAAGCCACTTATGTCATCAGTCAAGTTGTCACAATATTGCACACCTGAGTGCAGAAGTCAGCTTTGTTAATAATCAGAGACAGAGGTGTAGGGCCATGGAGAAATGTTCAGGCCATGTATTTTTGGGTAAACAGTATCCAAATTGTTTGTTCAGGGTCACACCTGAATTCCTGCATTAACAGGTGAGTCCAACGCATCAGGGGAGACAACTCTTGTTCTTTATAATGTGGTCTTTCTCAAAGTCAGGCATACATGTGTTTGCCAAGCTGTCTTTTCTTGTAGACTTCTCTTCTTTCTTTTGCCTTATCCGCATCGGTTTTAGCTTTCTTAGCTTTTATATAGTTTTTAAGTTTAATTGCTTTATTGTAGATTTTTCTTCTTTTAACCTCTGGCCTCTGTTTATATGATCTTTCATAATCGCATTGCTTTTGTTTTGTTGTAGGTTTTTGCAGGCATATTAGCCAGTTTCTAGGGGGTGCAGGGAGTGCTTCAAGTTTCTTATGCTGTGATGTTCCTTCACCGAGATTCCGTCTTAAGACTGTGGATCCAGCTCTCGCTGCCGCATTGGTAGGGAAGTTCATATTTTTTGACACTGAGGCACAGAATGCCCTGTTTGTTCCTTCTGACTTACATGTGTTTGAAATTTGGTTTCAAGGGCTGGCTGCTGCATGCAATTTCATATTCAATATTTTTCGCATCAGTATTCTGTCATTGTCATCCAAATTTAACCACTTGATGTTGTTTGCACTCAGACTTCTAGATTTCTTCCACCAACTAGTATTAACCCCTCCACCACAAACTATAGCATGCCTTCTACAACTTCCACAGTTTCCATTATAACAGTCAATTGTTGCATCCAACACCTTAATGTTGAAAGCGACGTTAAACCCTATTCACTCACTCACTCACTCACTCCAACACCTTAGGTAGTCTTTGTACTATTTCAGTTATGTCCCCTGCATAAGTTTGTTTCCAGCATAATCCTCTTTTCACCTCACTGACGGCAAATTGTGGAAGTGGGCAGGTAGGTGTAATGGTGGCGTGGTCCTGTTTTGCCTTATTTCACATATCTTGCAGTTTCCCAGCATGCAACAGTCTCAGACCTATCCTCCCCTGCTCTGCTGGAGCCTTTTGCATACTTTTCTGCTAAATCCGGCTTCTTCGACTCCTTCGGATGTAATAGTTTTGCCTTCCCAGACCTTCCTTCCTCATCCATCATAACCAACTCTGGTGACTTTGCTGAATTCCTCTCTGTCATACCTGGGGTGCCATGCTGATTTTGGCTCATTCTGTTTAGTTGTTTCCACCTCTTCAGAGTTTTTTATGATGCCTGAAGTTGAGGGTGTCCCCTGTGCATGGCAGACTTTTTGGGGAAGTAATTTATGACCCAATTTGAACCGGGTGACCAAGCTCCCTCGCTTTCCTTTCTTAACTCGCTTCCGTTTCTTCGAGTTTCGCATGCTGATCTGGTGATGTTTTAGATATGTGATGAGATAGCCATGTAATTGGTAAAGTTTATATACTATCTGTCTCTATGACAAAAGTGTGTGTCAATTGATCTGACACCTTTCATCATAGGCTGATCACAGTAATGTATTGCACCTATCACCCTAATGGATACACATGATTATGTGTATTATGGTATGCAGGAGTGAAATCAGGGTCTTGCTATTTATTTTTTTTGCCACTGCCTGGCATTTATTTGTGTATTAGATGTCCCCCTTTCATACAGACCAGAATTTGACAGGTACACATTTTTAGTTTTTCCACTGAAATATCATATTTACCATAAAAATCCCCAAAATCTGAATTTTTTGGCATCTTTTTAAAAAATTTATTGAAAAATCCAGAAACAGTTTAGGGATATTTCTATTTAGGTATAGGATTCACAGATGTATGCAGAATCCATTTTGAGACTGATCAGCTCCTCAGTGACAGGAGCTTTCTTGGTTTAGGCAATGCCATAAGGCACCTCACACTATAGTGAATACATGTGTATTGTGAAGAAAGATGGGGGTAGATGTAGTTAATGGTTCATATTCCGAGACATATTTGATGGAAGTAGCTCAGATGGGCTAACATGAAATGGTAAGTGGACAGGTCACATGCCTCCCAAATTTCATTTGGATTGGTTGAATTTAATGTGTCTAGTAGGGTTCGGACCACTAAAAAAAAGTCCCTAGCCGTTAACCCCTCTAAATAACCTCTGCCATAGAGGACAAGTTTTTGTGCTGATTTTTTTCCCAGCTTCCTTTTGATAATGAGACAAGGGCTTGCATGGCCAACATTAAGCATGACAAGTGCCCTTTTGAGTTGTGACTTTTATTTTGAATTCACTGCATAATTCATGCCAGTCTGAGGCACTATATGCAGGTGCGTCGACTCTGCTTTTTGGAGGTAAGTTATTCGCCGGAAGTACAGTGCTTGCCAACAGGACGCTCTGGTTCGAAATTTTGATGGGCGACCCCCGCCAAGAAGTAGATGGCGATGCAGGACTTGAATGGAACTACAAACTGCCAAGAGATGAAAGTCCAAAAATAATTAATAAATCAGCCAGGTGCACTTTCATTAACATGGCCGTCAATGTAAATTTAATAGTGGTCCGAGCCCTAAAAGCGTAAACACAGAATACATATGTCACCGGTGTGACGGAAACGGTGGCCCGCTGCATCCAGAGTCCGGGGGGCACTCGCGTCTAGATGTAAGTGTCTTGGGACACTAAGATCTGGATTTAATTGTCCGTCGGGCATTCAGGTCTGGAGTTGGATGTCCTGGGACACTGGCTTCCAGGTGACGAAAGTCCTAACCCGGAGCCCAGTGTCCGCCTCGATTACTACTTCCGATTTTCCATCCAATTTACACGGGAACATGTGTACCAGAGAGTAGTATAGAAAGTGGAGTTACGGCGTTATTGACCTACTTCCGACAGGTGGCGCCAACAGTTCATTTCCGTCTGACCTTTGTGAAGTCACTTCCGGTTCCGTTCATGTGTTATAAAGTGACCTTTAACCCTGCGCATGATGTTCGCTATTGTGCGCATGGTCACTTCCGATCACGTGACCGGAACCGGGAGTGACCTCACAAAGGTCAACCGAAAGTGACCTGTTGACGTCACCGGTTGAAGGTAGGTGAATAACGCCCTAAGTCCCCCCTCTCTCCGTCTCTTCCTCCTACTCAGGAGATCAGTGAGGACGAAAATGAAATGAAAAAACAAGATAATTTTAACAAAAAATCTTGAAATTTATGTTAAGAAATAGCCGGGTAGGACTGCATCACACCTAAGGGCTTCCCCTCGTGCTTTCGCGATTCTTTGCTTGTCTCGTGAGAGCTTGTTCACTACAGTGAAGAATACAACATACAGACAGAATTTGTATCCGTTGTTTTAATACACAATACTATGGAATCTTGGTACTTCTTAGTTCTTCAGATAAATTAAACAGAATTTGGCTCTTCGTTAAACCAGTTTGGCGCTTGTGCTCTCCGCACTCCGGGAAATTTTGTCTATTTTCGCAGCAGGTGGAACCAAAATACAGATCCAAATTCTCATAACAAAATACCAAGTAACAATACAAAAAGAATCAAATTGTTCTACGAGGACTGTGTGGAACCAAATATCCTGAGGAACAAAGAATAACCGCGATTTGTGAGAAAGTAAGCATCATGGATAACAAGCATGTCCGTTTAAAGATGTAATCAGTCACAAATATCGCCAAAGACGCTAAGGCACTCGCAAATTAATTGTTTATTCATGACATATTCTGGATTAAGAAAAAACATGTATGTAGAACACACCGGGTATGTATTCTATGCGTTGGCCTATGGGCTTTTCTATATATTTTGGACTATTTTATGCAACCAATTCCTTCTTTAACCCTACAAGGCCTGGGATAGGGACATTCACCACCACCAAACTTTCTGTGCAATCTCCGGAACGACAAAAGAATGAGAGCTGACACTCCGTGAATTTGTAGTTTATCATACACGCTTAAAACTAAAGTGTTGAAACTTTTTTCGTAAAGTGTTGAAATAACCCTTTAAGTGTGCCCACAGGGACACTTAAAGTGCAGCCCCTGTGGACACACTGAAAGGGTTATTTCATCACTTTGCGAGTAAGTTTCAGCACTTTAGCTTTAAACGTGTATTGGGGTCATTTTGGGCCTATTTGCGTAACATCTCGAGCAGAGGATCACGGGTAAATTCACGGGTAATTTTTCATGCATTTTTTTGGAAAAATTACATGAATACAATTTTCGCAAAATTTGATTAAAAATTCGACCAAGAAAGGTATTTTTGGCAAAATGACGTCACTGTGACGTCATCAAAGCGGCCATCTTGGATTTTTTTTACAGTTTCTTGTACAGGTTGACGCAAAGGTATAGTGTGGTAAGTTTCAGACCCTTTACTTCAAGGGATAAGAAAAATAGTTAGTAGTTAGTGAGGGTGGGGGGGGGGCCGAATTCGCCCCCCCCCCCCTTAGGCCTGGACAGGCCAGATAAGCTTAACACAGAATTTCTTTAGATTAACGGCGGAACCTTTGAACCGCGAAGTAAAGCTAGCAACCACAGGGTAAATGTTACTCCGCGGTTTAACCCTATCTGGCCTGGACGATTTGGGGTGTACCGCAGCCTGGGGCGGCGGAAAGTTCCACCCCCTATATATTTTCGCTATCGCTAAGGCTAGAGAGCTGAAACTTACCACACTATATCTCTGGGTCAAGCTCAAATGTAAAATCGAAGAAGGCCGCCATTATGACGTCACTGTGACGTCATTTTCAACAGAGCATTTTTGGACGATTTTTCGGTCAAAATCTTCGAATTTTTTTTTTGTTTTTTTTCCGCAAAAAATGCATGATAAATTAGTAAATAAGAATCTGATATGAACTAAACTAAGTTTTACCCAGTTTTCCGTACAGAAAAGCAACAATTTTGAAGAAATATGACGGAAACATCACTTTTCTGGTACCCCCACATGGCCGCCATTTTTAATTTACCCATGACCCTCTGCTCGGGGGGTCATGCAAATTGGCTCAAAATGGCCTCAACATGATAATCTAAAAAGTCGCGGAGTTTCAGCTCTCCAATTTTTTGTCGTTCCGGAGATACGAGCAAGAAACCAACAAGGTTGGTATAGGGTTAAAAGTTACTTCGCGGTTTAAAGGTTTACTCGATGGTTTAAAGGTTTACTCTGCGGTTTAACGGTGTAAACGTTTCCAGAGTTTGTTTGGTTTTCGTTGAAAAAAAAACAAAAAAACGATAAAGTCATTTATGACGACGTTACTAGAAATGACAAAAATGTGAACAAAACATGTGATAAACTCAAATCTGTTTATAGAAAATAGACGACAATCAAGAACATCCCCAAGAAAGGCAGAAAATGTAATAAAAACAATGTAAAAAAATCGATGTCCCCTATATGTCACCCTAATTCTTTAATGCCCTTTATGGACCATCGTTATCCAAGCTTGGATTGAATAGGTAATAAATATACCCGATGTACGTCATGAATACACCATTACTTTGCAAGCGCCTTAGGTTGAACTTCCGGTAATGTATACATACAATTAGCCATAAATGAAGTCTACAAAATATATTAATTGCGGGTCACAAGGACTCACTTTTCGCGTTTCTATGTAAATGGGTTATACCAAAAACGAATAGTATCTCGTTCAAACAATCATCCCGGTGAAAACGTTTGCACTTGGGTGGAAACTTCGGATTGAAAAAGGTTTTCACTCGGGTGAAAACTAAACTGAAAAAAATATATACCAAACTAAAATTAATAGCATGTCGTATATGGGCCACCGTAAGGATGTACATTGACTTAAATACATAAAATTAGTATTCCTAAAAAAAAATATATATTTAACAAAGATGTGACGGTATAACTTTACAAGACGTACAAAAGCTGTACATGAGAAATCCAGAAAATCAAACATTTTCACTGACCCCGACTAGGATCGAACCCACAATCTTACCTTCTGCTGTACTGTCCATGCACCGTCCATGCCTTTATCCACTGCACCACCGATTTGCTGGCCGAACCTCTGTTCAGAATTTCTAGCCTTTACTATTCCTTTAGTTTTATATATAGGTCAACCGGACTCTGAGGTATGCCGGACTCTGAGGACTTCCATAGCTGTGGAAGCGCCCATAGTCCGCCAGATGCCATGGTCCGGGCCCTATATATATGAGAAGGGACATTCCTGTCTAGATTTCAGTGACCCGGACACCAACGATATCAGGACTATGGTTTCTGCTGATAGGGGGACAATTGTTTCCGAGGGAGGACTTTTGTATCTGGATCTGGGTGCCCTTCGGGCACCCAGATCCAGATACCATGGTCCCCGGACCCTCATATCTGGCGGACCACCATTGCTTCCACACCGGTGATCGCCTCCGCAATTGCAGATGCACCAAGAACCTAAATACACGAGCGTATTCAATCTAGAAAGCAAATTGGAATTCCCGAGTTGATTAGATCTGAGAGATTTTCTTAAGTCTTTGAATGAGCCATGGATAAGAATGTTTGTTCTAGCTCCGCCTGAGAATTAATATCAGCCGGTATTTCTTTCTTACCGACGCATATGGATTGGAAAAAGCGACTTTGCAAATCAGCGCCCAATAACCTTTTGAGGGAATTGTTGATATACAACAAACGAAGGCTGGTATGAACCGGGCAAGATCATGAAAGTTACACTGAAGTCTGCGCTGTTAATTATCCGGAATTAATGCCCCGCTTATCTGACGACTTGGCCAGGAAGAAATAACGACTGGCCGTCTCCAATAAGGAGCAACGGTCTTCGTTTGTCTGACAGCCAATTTCGTATTCTTATCACGTCTTTATTTTCAAGAACTTTAAGGGTATGGACGTTCGAGAGCAACTTCTTTCTATCTCATATTTACTAAGTTTGCATAGGCTTAATTGGTACATGGTATGATTTCGGATGCTTTAAATACGCCGGAATAGTGTCACTTCACTATAGCATCAAGTAAGGCAACTTGCATTCGCCCCTTCTAGTGTATTCTTAATTCCTCTATAAGCGAAACTAAGTTTGTGAATATCACTTGAACATGCATGTTCAGCTGAGAAGCAGAGTGGCTGAAAACATTTTATTTTCCTCAAATGTTGCTTAATTTCATCAGTTCACCACTGCATACGATACCGATACCACATGGCTGGGAATTCACTGCTTGTGTGTACACATCACCACTGCCTCCTTATCTAGCAAGTACTAATAATGCCTTTTGAATGAGGGTTTTCGATGCTGGACGCAGAAATCCCTCATAGATAACAGCTGGCTACTGTACGTCGAATTTGACGCTTCTATGTAACCCTTCTCCACATTGTCGGAGTAGACACCATGCTCATGATACTTCGGAACACAGTCCACATTCTATTTTTGTATAGTATTCACCACTAGACTAGCGACACTGTTGGGTATAGGTGGACCTCTTTGCACAAACGCCTTTATTTGTATCCCTTTGAATACATGTCTTCATTTGTATCCATTTGAATAAATGTCTTTTTTAATCTTTCCGTCATCATTATTCATCACCCAATTGTAGGAATTCACACGGGGGTTCATACATCACAGTTTACACACTATAGATATACATACGCATATAAAACAACAAATAATAACGAACATGCCAACAGTACTAACAGTACTAATAGATATACAGTGAACATGGTACATACCGGTACACAGACCCGACGTAAACATTCCATGATACAAACAAACAGTGGTCATATTTAACTGTCCTATTTAAACATAGCAGTCAGATCCTGCATTCAGTATCCAGCCGTCGTCCGCAAAACAATTTCGGCGGCAATAATCAAGACAGATTTAAGGTAGAGAGTTGACACCAATTTCTTTGATAGGCGTTTAGAAGTCGGCGTACACACGGCTATTTTATGGATAACACAGCAATAAAGAAGTTGTTATAGCTCCACAGCAATAAAGACGTTGTTATCCAGAACACTAATTCCAAACAGGCATAAAATGAAAATTTTGTTTCGTTTTTCCAATAGAGATGCGGTCAACAGTTTTGAATGATCGCAGCAAGACATCGTGAAGTTATATTCGTACAATCCTTGTCACTAACAAGTATTCTTTGACGTCTTGCAGCTCCATGACCATATTGCAACATAACTATGGGGAATGTAGCGTCAGGTATCTTGTATGCTACAATCGTATTTTACAGTCATTGCGCGACATTTTATCGCATAATTTGAGAAACTTAGAATGGATGGGATTGGTGCAATATCCTCGTTCGACAAGTTCCTAAAATAACGTTCTGTGGCATTGCTTGAAATCGCATCATTGACTCGCTTGTATAGCTTATTTGTGACTTCAGCGTCAACGTCGCCGTCAACGTCGACGACAGCGTCGGCGGCGTCTAACAAATTGCGTTAAGGGCTGTTTCTTCGGAAGTAATGCCCCCATTTCTCACAAACATAGCAATACGTGTTATCCAGCGTGGCCCAAGAGGGATGTTATAGAATTATTGCATTTTGCGTATAATTATTAGGTATTAATCAGCTAATTAATCTGAAATGTCAAATATGTTGTGTTACAGGTTGATTCTTTGGAACTAAACTTCATACGCGTTGTCCAGAACGCCCCGAGGGTGATGTTACAAAATCATTCCATAAACCCTTTTAGCAGATTAGACTGAACTGTTCAATATTTTGTATTACGGGTTGTTCGTTTCGAAATAATGCACTGACCGCTCCCAAATTTGTTCATTATTATAAGAGGGGGGGACGTAACAGAATAGATGAATTCCGCCAATATTGATTGGATTTTAATTAGCTCCTAGACATAGGAGTGTATCAGACTGCGGTATGCGCCAACATGTTCTTCGATGGAAATTCTCTAAAGCCGCTTGGCGAAGCGTAGGATATACAGAGCCATGTTTGCTATTCTACGGATGATGTCTATATATAATTTGAGCTATGTAGTATGAACCATCCGATGGGTCAAACTAAGCATTTTTGCCATGTTGAAGATGTTGTCTATGATCCGTTGAAAATTACAAGCGTCTAGTCCGTCATTCATAATCCAGCCGTCGTCCATTAGAGAATATCCGCGTCCATAATCCAAAGACCTATTCCATTTTCCATATAACAGTATTAGCACCAAATTCAAAAAGACAATCATAGTATACATAAACATAGGCTTGTTTCCTGCAAGAGAGAAGTGGTCAACAGTTTTCAATGATGCCGGCAAGACATCATGATGTTCCAAAAATATCAAATCCGTATCGCTGATCAGTATTCTTAATCCATAATATTCGTTATAGAGTCGTCATCTAAAAAAAGATTTATCTCAGTCACGCTTTGATTGTGACTGTTCATATGAGTACCATGAGGATCTTGAAGTACATGGTTCATACGGCCCCTAGCCCGGGTTAAGCGGAATTAGACACATGTTACGAAACGTAGCCCCATAGATCTTGCACGCTACGTTCGTATTTTGCTATCAGCATGCGATATGTATCGCCAAATTTGAGAAACTTTGAGTGGAGGCGCTTGGTGGAATAGCCCTGTTTTATAAGTTTCTGCAACAATGTTTTGTGACGTTGATTAAAATCATCACATTTAACACAGGATCTAGCAAATGCTACTAAGCGAGATATGTATACGCCATATGCAGGTCCCACTGGAATATTACTATTACAGACCATCTGGACTGTAATCGCCAAAAGGATAATTGAACATAATTATAAAAATGTTTATGAGTTATTATTATTATTTGAAAAAAATTGCCAAGAGTGATGTTGTCCTGTGAGCTGTACTAAATCTTTGTGTCCAGAATCTGTAAAGAGTCCGGCATCCTTTCGTAGGTTACCTCGAAAAGCAAGGTAATACTCGCTAACGAAATTTCAGATCACGAACTATTAAAACAGTAAATAAATCTCTGCAGTCTTTTTGAATTCCTGTTGATATATGTAGAGGCGTTAAATTAATATTCTGTGAATAGTCTAGGCAATTACTTTAGTTATGAATATGAATTCGGTTGAACTTCGACAATACGTAATGGTCCACTTTTTCATCAAGTCGATTGCATTTCCACATGGCATTCAATTGAAGCGAGTGAATAGCCCATCACCTCTGGAATTGCAGCTGCAGCAAGGGGGGGAGGAAGAGACTGAATACACAAGCGTATTCAATCCTGAAAGCAAATTGAAAATCCCGAGCTGATTAGATCTGAGAGATTTTCTCAAGTCTGAATGAGCCATGAATAATTAAGAATGTCTGTACTAGCTCCACCTGATATTTAATATACGATACAGATGGCTTGGGAAAAGTTCCTGTCCAATTTGGCGCCCAGTAATCCTTTGAGAGAATTGTTGATACATGTATTAGTAGTAGTGTAAACACGGCACAGGTCCTATTGACCTACTTTTTTGTTCCCCCCGGTGGAGGATTGAGGAGGAACTTGATCACGTGATCAAGGCATGTCTAGACTTGTTGGTGTGTGGTCAAAATGGCGGCTGTGGGTGGTGGTGGGACCAAAATGGCGGCTGTGGGTGGTGGTGGGTTCAAAATGGCGGCTGTGGGAGGTGGTGGGTTCAAAATGGCGGCTGTGGGTGGTGGTGGGACCAAAATGGCGGCTGTAGGTGGTGGTGGGTTCAAAATGGCGGCTGTGGGTGGTGGTGGGTTCAAAATGGCGGCCTGTGTGTTCAAAATGGAGTCATCCCAGCAAGTGAAGCTTCAAAAGTACCGTGTTCGCCTCATTGATGAGATGCAGCTGACCAGTATCACTCAGTAACACCAATCAACACCGTACACGTATGTAATATAACTTATTTTTTAATAATATCTATGCTAGGAAATCCCCCCTCTCCCGCCCCCCTTCTCGAAATTTTTCAGCTTAGGTCTTTAGGAGAACGTGTCACAGTGAAAAAAGACATCACAGTTATTTCCCTATATTATGGAAACTTTTAGCGGCCAAGTTTAGTATCTATAGGTAGGCATTTATATATTGGCAGAATTTTCTCGTGTAACTCAACCATCCTTCACATGGATCAGCTGTTTTTATGTCAACAAAACAGCTCTATTTTTAGTTTCATTCGCGCGATTGCATGGACGTCCACTGCCGGTTTTGGACCATTTATCATTTTGGGCAAATTTCACGTATTTTCTCAAACAGCTCATGACATATAACGCTCGAGTAATTCTCCACATAGGCCTATGCAGTCAGTCCTCCGGGATATTTTCCCAGCAACTTGACAAGGAACACGGAATGGGTCACCGTACATTTGTACTACGTTACACATTCCCGCTACATCATGAAATATCCGTACACCATCACTATATATGCCTACGATCTTACTATTTATAGAGTTTGTCGCTCAAAATCATGAAATCACTCATTGACTTTATCAACAAGAATTACACCATGCCTCGCGCATGGCTCAGCTGAGATTACAGCGTAGTACTGCCAGCACCAACAACGAACTGGCAGACGACATGATCCAACAATTGACTAAACAGACAAGATCTCTCCTACCAGTACGTCTCAGTTTATCTCGAACTGTTCACAATACATTCTAGAATAATATGATGCACGAATTTAAGAGTTTTGTGTCACAAAATGGCGCATAGGATGGCAATTGACATCATTCCCCCGGATAATCGCAGCTTTCCAATCATAGCGCCATCTGAACCTTATTACGCAAGGGAGACAACTCGCACTAGGCCATGTTGTATTGGACCAAAACTATTGCCACTGTATTTTTGTGATTGTATGTTACATTTGTTATGTACCTGCTCATCTTGAGTGTTTGTACAATAAAATTCAATTTAGGCCAAGCCTCTTGTAGGTCCTTATTCCCACATGGTCATTTTTTGGGGGTGTGTGTGTGTGGGTGTATGTTTGGGATAGAGAGGGACCGCTATGGGTTCGAATGGGTCGTGGAAGGTGTCATGTTGTAGCTCTCGGGGGGAAAAAAATAAATGAATAAAAAAAATCAATAAATAAAAAAAAATAAAAAATCGGCGAGTAGTAGACAAAGGGAAAATTGGAAGTACTGACCATGCCCCAGAATACTTCATATGCATATCACGGCCTTAAGGCCTATGTAAGATGTAATCTACTTCACATTTTAGTAGTATAAAAGCGCAAGTCCTATTGACCTTGCCCCTCCAAAGAAATAAGAAGTGTGACCGATTCATTGTCAAAATCGGCTCATGAGTCAGTCCAAAAAGAGGTATGAAAATAGCCGTTTTGGGAGCTAGAGGCCACTATTGGTCCGATTGGGTCCGTCGAAAGTATCAAAGTGAAGCATTCGTGAAGGGGCAGCTGATGGGTTGGGTGTGCGGTAGGAATATCATTCTGCGCATGCGCAGACGCACTGCGGGGCTCCTCGTCCAATCAGAAGCGAGTATTTCTAAGTCGTCACAGAGCTCTCAGCCAATCAGAAGCGAGTATTTTTGACCCGGTGGGTATGGGACATATCCAAGATGGCGGCGTATGTTCAAGATGGCGGCATCCGGTGTCGAAAACTGGCCATTTCGTCGGGATGTGGTCACCTAGTGTCGAAAACTGGTCCTTGTATGGGTCCTGCTAGACGTTTTGACGCCATGATATAGACCGGAGAGAGAGAGAAAACAACAGCAACAAGGATGACACATGAGGGAACAACAACAACAACAAGTTTTTTTTCATATAGTTTATTTTCCCCATCCATCATAACATACCCACGCTGGGGGAGCCGCGTTGGGTATGTTTACAATTCAAGAAAGACTCTTGTCCAATCAGAGACCGCCATTTGCGTCTGTCCTATTCGTTCCTGTCCGTTAGATGTATTCTTGTCCAATCAGAAGTCGCCATTTCAGAGAGTTCCTTCTTCGGTCATGTTCATTCTGAACCGTTTATTCTAATCATCGTCGGACAGGCCCGGATATTCTTCGGGCATGTTCTGAAACAGTTGTTTGCGCATTCTGATCGCATTTTCAGGGCCTCGGTGGGTGGTAGCCCCATAGCCTCTTCCAAGTGACACTTGGTCTTCATGATGGACCTGTGCGTGGGGTCGCCTTTCATTTCAAGCGGTAGTAAGGTATACTGTTCATAGATCGCCATGGCTGTTTCCTGATGCGGGAGCGCATTTGGGTGTACGTCTGTTGTAAATTATCCTCTCCGGCATCCTCGATCGCTGCAGCGTAAGTATTGATAGCTGCTGTCACAATACGATCCCA
>JAVTVY010037458.1:0-16229 GCA_036873755.1 Hanleya hanleyi
GGTTCCCCCGGCGCGCGCGGCGCGCGCGCGCGCGCAGTGTAAAGGTTTCCACCGCGGTGGAAACCTTTGCGCGCCGGGGTCAAAGGTCAGTTCCGGTCACGTAAGCGCGCGCCGGGGTCAAAGGTCAGTTCCGGTGACCTTTAGCGACGTACACCAAACAGAAGCGAGTATTTAAAATCCGTCACAGAGCTCTCGTCCAATCAGAAGCGAGTATTTTGACAAGAGACACGGAAGTGCCCGAACATGATATCAGCTAGCGTGCTATAAAAGGAAAGCGGTCTGGCCGTTTCATCAGACACTCTGTCAACCACCAAGATGTTCACTTGTACTACGTGCTCGAAATCATTCACTCGTCTGCATGACTTGCGCCGCCATGAGGCTACCAAGCACGAAGGAACCGCCCGGTATAACTGTATGATATGTACACTGTCGTTTCAGCGCCCGGATCATTTACAGCGCCACACACGTGCACGCCATGAAGTACCCAAGCGTCCATGCGAAGAATGTGGTCGGCTTTTCAAACTGACCAGTCAGTTGCTGCGACACCAACGCACACGACACCCTGTTCCGCAGCCACGTTTACAGATAGAAGAGCCCGTAGGCATCAATATCGAAACAGGGGGAACTCCCACCCATCGCACGAGGGCCGATGATGATGTCGCCCTAATTCAACAGTCAAATTCCGACGACAAGACCTTGGGCCAGATTTTGTGCGACGTGGAAGGTAAAGTACACTTCGTGGACGAAGCCATAAATGTTCCCAGCGATCTGTTACACGAAGACCATCCAGTGAGTGACATTTATCGGCGCCATTGGCCCATGATCCGGCACTGTTTCTGCCGTCATCGCCCTATTCAAGATATCTACAATTTCCGACTGACCGACCTCACCCGTCTACGTAGCTACGTAGAAGCCATCTTCAAAGATCAAACTACGGCCTTCAAATTGAATCTGGTGTTTGGTTATGTGCTGCAGCATAAAGAGACAGGCCAAGTCCGATATTTTTACCCGAACAGTAACATCCGGGTATTTGACCAACCGTTTTCCATCATTAACCGAGTGTCGCTAGAGACGATGCTGGAGAAACTGGACACCGTGGATCCCTTGGAATGGGCCCAACAACTACGCCCCAACACCAAGTGGATAGTGGAGAGTGTGACCAATGTTACGTTTTTCGTTACCAAGCTGCCCGACCACTCCCATCGGCTGAATGCGTCACTCATGCACTGATGAATACCATAACATGCCGTACATACTCTATATGTCTACATGTTGATCGTTGACGGTACGGAGGTGACCGAATATACACGGATGTTACCGAAGATGTCACGGCTCGGCCCTCGACTTGGAGATAGTTGAACTGAGTGTGCTAAAAATAGATCACCAGCTAGCGTGCTATAAAAGGGAAGCGGCCTGGACGTTTCATCAGACACTCTGTCAACCACCAAGATGTTCACTTGCACAACTTGCCAGAAGCTGTTTACTCGTCTAAATAATTTACGACCCCACGAGGCCTCCACCCACAACGATGCTCGGTATACTTGTACAACCTGCGCACGGTCATTCAATCGGGAGGATCATTTACTGCGTCATGAGAGGGTACTTCACGCGGGTGCAACGGTACTATGTAATGATTGTGGTCGACTCTTCAAACGACCCAGTCGGTTTAGACAGCACCAACGTTTGATGCATGCTCCGTCTCTACGGTTTGGGCGACAACTTTCCACTAAAGAGGAGCCGCGGAAGGTCAGCCCCAGTGAAGATGAACCCGGAGAGACGAACGCCACTGGTGATACGATGACGAAGAGCCTGCCTATACCCACGGTCCAGGAGGGCCTGGATATCAAGCCGGACCCCACCGTTACGGTTTCGAGTCATACGCCTGATAACATCGAACATTTTCTGGACGAGCCCATAAATGTTCCTAGCGATCTCTTACAGGGCGCCCATCCAGTGAGTGACATCTATCGGCGCCAATGGACCATGATACGGCACTGTTTCTACCGTCATCGCCCTATTCAAGATATCTACAATTTTCGACTGACCGACCTCGCCCGTCTAGGCAGCTACGTGGAAGCCATCTTCAATGACCAAGCAACGTCATTCAAATTAAATCTGGCGTTTGGTTATGTGCTGCAGCATAAGGAGACAGATCAAGTCCGATACTTTTACCCGAGCAGTAACATCCGGGTATTTGACCAACCGTTTACCATCATTAACCGGTCGTCGCTAGAGACGATGCTGGAGAACCTGGCCAACGTGGATCCCTTGGAATGGACCCAACAACAACGCCCCAACACCAAGTGGAAAGTGGAGAGGGTAACCAATGTTACGTTCTTCGTGACCAAGCTGACCAACCAACCCATCGGCTGAATGTATTCACCCAGGCACTGATAGATACTCAGAATGCACAAGCAACTATCTGAGGATATGTTGCCTCAACGGTATCCTGGGCTGCCCGATGATGATTAGAATAAACGGTTCAAAGCGAACATGGCCGAAGATGGAACTTTCTGAAATGAAGAGTTCTGATTGGACAAGAATATATCTAACGGACAGGAACGAATATGACAGATGCAAATGGTGGCCTCTGATTGGACAAGTCTTCTTGAATTGTAACACCAAGTGGATAGTGGAGATAATGACCAATGTTGCGTTCTTCGTGGTTAAACTGACCACCACCTCCATCGGATGAAAGTATTCAACCATGCACTGATAGATACTCAGAATGCGCAAACAACTATCTGAGGATATGTTGCCTCAACGGTATCCTGGCCTGCCCGACGATGATTAGAATAAACGGTTCAGATGGCACTTTCTGAAAATGAGACTTCTGATTGGACAAGAATACATCTAACGGACAGGAACGAATATGAAACATGCAAATGGTGGCCTCTGATTGGATAAGAATCTTCTTGAATTGTAAATATACCCAACGCGGCTCCCCCAGCGTGGGTATGATGTAACATTGGGGAGAATAAACTATATGAAAAAAACTTCTTGTTATTGTTGTTGTTCTCTCATGTGTCATCCTTGTTGTTGTTGCTGTTGTTGTTCTCTCTCCGGTCTATATCATGGCGTTATGTTAGAGTGTTAAGGTGTAACGACGAGCGTTGACGGGCATCACTGCATTTCGAAGAATTAGTGACAATTCCATGGAATATCAGAGCTTCTGAGCTATTTCACCAGGGCGTTGAAGCATTAAGAATGATGTTGGTGGGCGTTGCTACAAGATGACACCTCACACGGTCCATTTGGACAGCGGATGGTCCATCTCTACACCAAATAACATCCTTCACTGCTAAAAATGCCCACTTTCGCTACAACTTGTACTAATGACGTCACCAATGACGTCACAGATGCTATAAATATCCCTGAAATCAGGGTGTATACTCCGAGAGCTACAACATGACACCCCACACGACGCATTCGCAACGCGGGTGGTCCATCTCTACACCAAATACCTTCCTGCACTGCCCCAAAAGGCTCACTTTCGCTAATACTCCTACTGATGACGTCATCGATGACGTCACAGATGCTTCGGACATGCCTCAATTCGGAATGTACACCCCGAGAGCTACAAAGTGACACCTCACACGACGCATTCGGACTAAGGATGGTGCATCTCTACACCAAACTCACCCTCACGCACCCACAAAATGTCCACTTTCGCTACTACTCGTACCGATGACGTCATCAATGACGTCACAGATGACGCGGACATCCCTCAAATCGGGATGTACACGCCGAGAACTACAAGATGACACCTTCCAGGACGCATTCGAACCGTGAATAGCCCATCTCGACCCCAAATACCTTCATGTACTACCCGAAAATGTCCACTTTCGCTACTTCTCGTACCGATGACGTCACCGATGACGCGAACATCCCTCAAAATCGGAATGTACACCCCGAGAACTACAAGATGACACCTTCCAGGACGCATTCGAACCGTGAATAGCCCATGTCGATCTCAAATACCTTCATGTACTGCCCGAAAATGGCCACTTTACTTTATACAACCAACTGCGCATGCGCAGATTGACGCGACTTGCATTCAAAAACACACCATTCTGACTCTACCCCACACAAGCTTCACTTTGACACCTCACACGACCCATTCGAACCGTGATTAGCTCATCTCTAACCCAAACACACCCCTACATAGCACCCAAAATGTACCCTTTCGCTACTACGGCCAGACTGCGCATGCGCAGACTATTGAACACGGACGAACCATTAGTGTAGTCAAGTGCTCCTCCACGAGAGCTTCAAAATAAGACCTCACTCGATTTGCTTCACATTGATACCTCACTCGTCTCCATTGGACCACTAGGGGCGCCTCTAACCCAAAAAAGGATATTTTGAAGATTGCGCATGCGCAGAATGCTGTTAGTTCAACCCACACCAGTCCATCAGATGCTCCTTCACGTCACCTTCAATTTGATACCTCACTCGACCCGATTGGTCCATTAGGGACGCCTCTAACCCCCAAAAGGCTATTTTTGAAGATTCATATTTTTGATATCATCTTCGCGCATGCGCAGAATTACCCTAATTCAAGCCCACACCCAGTCTATCAGATGCTCCTTCACGTCACCTTCAATTTAATACCTCCCTCGACCCGATTGGCCCATTAGGGACGCCTCTAACCCCAAAAAGGCTATTTTCATAGCCTTTGGACTTCGCGCATGCGCAGAAAATTCAAAATAGCCTTTATTGGAGTTAGGGCAGCCCCTAGTGGTGCAATCGGGTCGAGTGAGGTATCATTGTGAGGCATTTCACGTCAGCTTCAATTTGATACCTCACTCGACTCACTACCTCTAAAATAAAAAATCTTCATTCACCGGATGTTGATAATTATCTTCAAAATAATCTTTTTTTGAGGTTAGAGGCGTCCCTAATGGTCCAATCGGGTCGAGTGAGGTATCATTGTGAAGCATTTCACGTCAGCTTCAATATGATACCTCCCTCGACCCACTACCTGAAAAATAAAATTTTGTTGACTTGACGTATGAAGATTTCCCATCCGAAGGACGGGTTTTACTTCACATTTTTTTGTTTTGTTTTGAAAAATTTTTTTTGAAATGTACAAACTTTTACGTGAAGACAATATTCTTTATATATGTGTACTTCCTATTTTCCGCAGGAATTTATGCAATATCAATTCTTTCCGCAATGAACTTACAATTTTACTGGCAATGAAATTCTCCGTGTCAATTTGAGGTGGATATGAAAACGTACTGACTGACACGTGCAATGGCAACAATTCGCTACAGTGTAATGAAATGTGTTCATTTTTTAGGCGCCCGTGGGTTTATTAATATGCAAACACATATGCTTTTCTAATAGTTCATTGGCTGAACCGCGAGGCGGGAGAAAAAAATATTAAACTATTTTCGTCTCGCGAGGCCAAATCCTCAGTGTGTGTGCGGCGAACGCAAGCCAACAACTCACCAGTTTTACCGGACAGGCAAATGAATTGCATGTTATTTTGACTCGATTCATACGCTCGACTATTCAAAATGGACTTGAAGAAGACGTTATGCGGGAACTGAAATCAATTTCTTGAAACGTTTGCTCACCGTGAGCAACAAGAGAGCTAACAGGCAATTGAGGCCGTTAGCTCAGCTGATATTTCGATGGAAATATCTGTGAATTTCGAAAAAATGCGTGACAAGCCAAGAAACAGAAAACCGCTGGGATGTGAACACCAAACCAGGGAACATCTATGTGCCGCTGACCAAAATCATTAGCTTCATAGTTTAGTGCGTAAAGGTGTTTTGTACAATACATTGAATTGAATTGAATTTCATCCACGTGGTATACTGGACACCGGATTTACCGATGGAAATATCTGAATTTCGATTAGCATACAAATGCATGGTGTGTTATATCCCACCTAGGAAAAAAACAGCCCCCCCAGATATGCATCAAACGTCCGGGAGTATGGAAATATAGGTATACATCTGGACTAAACTTCTTTTATCAGGTAAGCTAGATTTCAATCTGCCAATTTTCGAGATGAAAATTTTTTCTTGACGAAATAGAAATGAACGCGAATCTATATTCTACAAAACATTTTTTCTTGACGAAATAGAAATGAACGCGAACCTATATTCTACAAAACACCAGAAAATATTAGCGTAGGTGAATTTTTTAGACTGTTTTGTGCTTTCATCGAAAGTGAAAACACATGTCGAAAAGTGTGTAGCAGTGTCGATATAAATCTTCAACCTATATGTGAAAATAGATACCGGGGCATAAATTAGAGAGAGCATTTCAGTACACCTCAAAAAAATGAAACATGGACGGTATCCTTCATCTCGAGGGGTGCGCAAGTTCGATTCTTGCTTTCATTATGCGAGTATGTGTTGGACATGTGATCTTTAAATTTTATTATCACCAGACTAGCAGGGTAGGATGTGGGTTTCAGGAGTTCACCGGGTGTGACAATTTCTTTATAATGATTTGTGATAAAAGCGGGTAAAACCTAATGTCAAAATCTCCTTGAAGGTCACGGAGATGTCGATTTATTGCTGATCAGCTGATTTCCAGGACAGACAGACATTATTTCGGCTCTTTTCTCTTCGAAATTCTTGTAATTTGCTAAATACAAATAAATATTTAAATTGACTCTGAGTTTTCTGTTGGCATTATTTCAGCAATATTATGCACTAATGGGTTTTATCATTCTTTTCCATTCATGGAATTTTTACAGTTCCACAGTGTAACAAAACAACAATAATGCCATGATGTCACAATAAGACGTTACAAAGACAATTTCTGCTGTATACAATGGTATAAGGCACCTGTATACAATGGTATAAGGCACCTGTATACCATGGTATAAGGCACATGTATACAATGGTCAGATGTACCTGTATACAATGGTATAAGGCACCTGTATACAATGGTATAAGGCACCTGTATACAATGGTATAAGGCACCTGTATACAATGGTAGAATGCCGATATTTCAACCCCACGCCCAGTCCATCAGATGCCCCTTCACGAATGCTTCACTTTGATACCTCCTACGACTCCATTGGCCCATTAGGGACTCCCCTAGCTCCAAAACCGCTATTTCCATACCCTTCGGTAACCGCGCATGCGCAGAATGCCGATATTTCAACCCCACACCCAGCCCATCAGATGCCCCTTCACGAATGCTTCACATCGATACCTCACTCGACCCCATCGGTACACTAGGGGCTCCCCTAGCTCCAAAAAGGCTATCTTCATACCCTTCGGTCACCGCGCATGCGCAGAATGCCGATATTTCAACCCCACACCCAGCCCATTAGATGCCCCTTCACCTAAGCTTCACTTTGATACCTCACTCGACCCAATCGGACCATTTTATCTAGGGACTACTTTTTCTCCGCGGAAGCTTTTTCCCCGAGACCGAATTACCGCCAAAACCACGGCCAAACCGCATCACCGCGGATGAATACATTTTTTTTTTTTTTTTTGCCGGAACTTTTTTCTTTCCACCCACCACCCACGGCGGCCATCTTGTACCCACCTCCCACATCTTGCACTCACTGACACTCGCGGCCATCTTGTACCCACCTCCCACATGGCGGCCATCTTGTACCCACCTCCCACATGGCGGCCATCTTGTACCCACCTCCCACATCTTGCACTCACTGACCTCTGCTCCCCGTTGCTCCCCATCACGCATGCGCACATACCCTTTTTCCCAGGTTAATGACGTCACACGCATGCGCAGTGGGGAGCAATTCTATCAATTCGGGCTTTGTATACTACTTGCATCTCTAAGGGGCCGTCAACAAGTATCAACACTTATTCATGACTGAGCACAAGATATCTGAGGATATAGGTGTATTTCTTACTTTATCTGAGTATCTATCAGGATTAATACCGGGGTATCTCGACTTTGGGATTACGGCAGCTTCTTTATCCCTTCTTCACCCTTCTTTCTTTCTCGACTTTCGTTATTAAGTTCTTCAACTTTTCAACGGCTTGGAAGATTTCTTTCAAATTTAGCTTTTACATTTTTATGGATATTAAGTTTGAAATTATTTCCAGATCCTATTGAAATTGAATATTTCGCAAATGTATTGCCTTTCTCCAGATTAATCTATAGGTGGAGTCTTCAAATACGATCAATGGGAGACTCTCCCAAACTCACATGCAGATCAACGTGTAGATCCGACTAGAGGTGTTTCCATTGTTACAGTGGTCACATAAGGACAAGCAATAAGGAAAATAAGTACCCGGTAACACAAATAAATCGTACGTTCGCAGTATTTATTTCTACACAGAGCTGCCCACAGAGACATTCGGCACTTTTATGCTGCATATTACGTCAGCCAGAATGAAGTCCTTTTCTAACGCTGATGCCGTATGACAGTGGACGTGCGACCGAACCCGGATACCGTATCTCAGTGAGCGTGCGGCCAAACACGGATGCCGTATGACAGTGAAAGTGTGGCCAAACACGAATGCCGTATAACAGTAAAAGTGTGGCCAAACACGGATGCCGTATGACACTGAAAGTGTGGCCAAACACGGATGCTATATGGCAATACAAACTCACATTCTCACAAGGCCCTACATACAAAAATAAAAATACAAAATATGTCCACGGATAAGCATTAATTAGAAAAGTGGGGACGGTCCCGGCACGGCGTTTGAATAGAATCAACAAAATAACTATTTACGTTTACCATGTTTTTGTCACAGTCACCAATAAATAATCAACATGTAAATTCACCTGTATATGGACGTGTTATAAATATTTCGTTAATACTGACACCTCCATGTACAGTATCGTGTGTACAGTGTCCTCATAATTCTCTCAAATGCCATGTACAACGGCTTTATCTCAGAACGTGTTTGTTTCTAGCCTTCTGGTCGGACTTTTATTTGTAGAGGGCATTGATTTGGATGATAATTTACACCTACTTCACTCATACATCAAATAACCCCAATTATTCGCCAAATTAAGGGTGCAGACTTGCGCAGTTTCATTTTAGAGATCACACACGGGTATTATCAGTAGTTGTGATGGACGTGGTTTAACGATGTAGTATCAATGATTTATTAGTTTTTGAAGGTTGACGTCACGGCCACGATAGATGTGTCGGAGGCACACCTTACCGCCGAGGTATCGATGTGGTCAATAAGATCCCCAAATGCTCTGAAGCCCCCCCACACACAACTACGAATGTATGTATACTAGAGAAAATGCCCGCGTTTCGACATGACCTACATCTTATATAAATTTGAATAGTACAAATATACGTGATCTCTTTTATTGCACAAACAAAGTTATTTCCATTCGACTGTATGTGAAGATTTACAACCACGATTATGGTAAGAAAAATAATTTCCCCCTCACCATGGTAGGTTTGACCGACATCGGTCAAGCCGTTGACAGGTTAAGGCGATCCCGCTCTCTAAAATGGAAGTAAAAAATGTCGTTTTTGCTGAATAACTTGTTGTTATAGCTCAAAAGGCGTTGACGGGCGTCACTGTAGTTCGAGGAATTAGTGGCAAGTCCATGAAAATCATATCTTCTGAGCTAGTTCACCAGGGCGTCCATGCGTTAAGACGTGCGTTGGGCACGCCTCACTCACTCACTCACTCACTCACTCACCATCGTTAGTGCGTCCATGCGTTAAGACGAGCGTTAGGCACGCCTCATGAGCGTTGGGCACGCCTCACTCACTCACTCACTCACTCACTCACTCAATCACTCACTCACTCACTCACTCACTATGGGAGTTCATTTGGACCATTTTGGCCACAAAATATCCATGATTCTCCATGGTTTAGGTATAAAGACCGTGTTCCACTTTTCATATTTTCGGGACAAATCCTAATTTTACATGCACTCATTATGCTACCCTGTCTCTCTCGGCAGGCCCCGATCCGCTGGAGATCGATATTAGCCCTTTTGGACATGCTTGATAAGGGTTTTCCCCTACATTAGGGGTAAAGTCCGTGCTCCGCTTTTTATATTTTCGGGACAAATCCTAATTTTACATCCACCCACCCATGACTTGATCGCCCTGGAGGAGCGCTTCACAGTGATACTTCATTCGATCCAATCGGACCATTAGGGGCTCACCTCGGTCTCAAAACGTCTATTCCCATAACCTTTGTCTACTGCGCATGCGCAGAATGACGTCAGTTCCACATCTCACCCATTTCATCGGAAGCTCCCTGACGTATGCTACACATTGATACCTCGCTCGACCGAATCGAACCACTAGGGGCCCCTCTCGGCCCCAAAACGTCTATTTCCATAAACTTTGTCTACTGCGCATGCGCAGAATGACGTCAGTTCCACATCACACCCCTCCTGTCGGATGCTCCCTCAAGTATGCTTCACATTGATTCCTCCCACGACTCAATCGGACCACTATTGGCCCCTCTCGGCCCCGAAACGTCTATTTCCATACACTTTATCTACTGCGCATGCGCAAAATGACGTCAGTTTCACATCACACTCATCCCGTCGGAGGCCCCATCACGTATGCTTTACAATGATACCTCACTCCACCCAATCGGACAAATAGGGGCCCCTCTCGCCCCCAAAACGTCCACCCAGCGCTATTTTACCACTACGCATGCGCACAGTGACTTTTTCAAAAAATTTCAACCAATCACTTCGGGACGCCCTCCATCGTGCTCTACGTGGTGAGACGTGAAAAACCCGGTCACGTGATCGGAATAAGCGTATCCAAATACGCTTCGCGCATTGACCTCAAAAATTTGCATATGACCTCGGTGACGTCACTTCCGGTTCCGGTCACGTGCCCGGAAGTGAACTTTGACCCCCGGCGCTGCAACTTCCGGTCACGTGACCGGAACCGGAAGTGACGTCACCGAGGTCATATGCAAATTTTTTAAGCACAAACGCGCCCAGATACGCTTATATTACTACTGGTTTACAATATCTTACAGGTAGAAATAATGTTAGGTCAATTTTACAATAACAGCAAAACGTAACAAAAAGATGTGTGAAGTCAAGGATTAACAATCAAATATTTATTCATAATACTAAAATCATATGCAATTTAAGTAAGGTTAATACAACAAATAAACGTGTGAAAAATAGTCTTACTGTTCAATGCTATACCGGTGTACATTTTACAGTCCATGTTGACGCGCACAAATCGTTTTTCTATATAATGGTAATCCAACACAGCTCAGTTGTTCACAATCGCAGTAAGTGTCCAATATCCGACGGTTCAATAGCGTAGATTACGCAGCAGCCAAAAGTTAATACACAGGAGTAAATAATCCAGCAGTCAGTAATTTACAGGCAAAGGTAACACCGTCTAATTACAACACATATAAGGGAAGTGGGAAGAGGTGCCGACATACTGACTGCGTCACATGACTTCACAGAATAGTCTTCTGGTTAACCTATTCTAAAGCACATACCAAGAATCTAATGATTCGTGATATGTGTTGTGTCTCAGGTACGCTTTTATTGTACCTGTTCATGTGGCAACTTGGATGGTATGACCACACGGCCCCTAGCACCGGCATAAGCGGTATTAGATACAAATCTAGAGAGCTATGATGAAAATGCTCTGACAACTCGTATATTGGTAATTGGTGAGCTGTTTCGTTGTGACAACTCGTACATTGGAGATTGATGAGCTGTATCGTCGTCAGATTTAAATGACGGCATTTAACACAAAAGACTAGTCTGTAATGCCCGATGTCGACCCACATAAATAGCCAGTTTGAATTCCCTCCTGAATAACTGAGTGACACGCTATTTATACTCTATGAAATACTCTATGAGGCATTCCAGATCATTCTACAAATCAAGAAGCTTCTAGAATACACAGCATTGTCGTATCATCTGACCTAGATACAATTCACAATAGCCCTTGAGAAAGCTCCAGATGGCTGACCCACATAACAGTACGTAAACAAGATTACGTTAGCCCTATTATTCGAGAAACATCCACAAGTCTAATAATAGACTACAATACCATGACAATATGCTATCAATCCTTTCAAACTATGTTTGTGATAAAATGTGCCTACATTTAAATATAATGGGATATTCCTTGAATGACACATATCAACACATCCACATTTACGTATAAATATTAAACCTTAGTTCCAAAGACAAAACAAAATAAAACTTACAATTCTACCTTCATGACACATTGCTGAAATTATCGCAGTGGTTTCGACAGAACGGATGCTTGCAGCACCTTTTTGCCTCCATTTTAGAGAGCGGGATTGCCCCAACCTGTTTAAGGGAGTGTGAAATCATTTTGAGATTTGTTTTTGTACAGTACCACCAAATGGTACCCTGAATTGCGAATTGTGTTGCCCTGTATCTCTGTGTATATATGTAGACAAAGGGGTCTGATATTGAGGACAATCCACGGGTGTAATACCTATGGGTCGTCATAGCTCAGTCGGTAGAGTATCGGCGCGTTTATCCAGGGTCGTGAGTTCGAATCCCGCTGACGGCCAATGTATTCTTTCTCTCTCAAAAATCATTTAATATGTTATTGAGAAGAAGACAAGCATCTAAAAGCGCGATGCAATCTCATACCTTTCTTAAGAACATTGACACCAGTCAGGGAGGATTTTACTCGCCTTTAAATTTCATGAACTATAATACAAAAGCCTGCAGAATCTCATGGGGCTTCCCAAAACGGTTGGTGACGTAGCCCAAATATCCCTCTAGCCACTGCCAAGTTATTTGGTTGCTGCGACCCAACAATTTTTGGGTTAAAGGTTATTCGATCCAATAATATTTTGTAAAAATAATGGGTCAAAATTCGTTCCGTCGTTTGGGTCGAGATTCTGACCCAAGAATATTGGGTAGCAGTGATAGGCCCACTCGACCCAATATTTTTGAGTTAAAATCTCGACCCAATATGCTTCGACCCAATAGCATTGGATACGTCGCGCCTATACCTATCATTGTTGGGTCTATTTAACCAGATAAGTGGAGCGTTTCTATGTAGGCTATGGTACTGGTGTACCGTTGTACATAGAACGTCAGTACGGTATAATTACTGATGAGAAAAGAAAACACATGTATAGGATTATGCAACGTTTTATTTTATGCAAAATATCGTGTATTACTATTGATAGGAAACATTATACCGCCTTTTAATTATGGACACGGAAATTCTACATGAGCGACGGCTAGATACTAAATGTCGGATATGAATTTTGTTAGTTATTATGTGCATGTTACATACCGCCTCTCCATAAATCTACCTTCTTCGATGACTTTATATAGTATTTACGTATATGTACTTACAACATGGGCAAATACAATTTCGCAGTGGCCAGTCTCAGCCCCAGGGGGATCAAGGGCGGGTTTACCCGATGACGTCCGTGCGGCGATGACGTCACCTCTATCAAGAGTCAAGGATCACTGTTCAAAGCATGTGTGTAAGATGACACAACGCAGTATGGCATTACCAATGGACGTTAAGATGTTAAGATAGAACGCTGAGACGTTATGGCGTTAAGATAGGGTGTTAAGGCGTTGAGAAGGGCGTTTAGGCGTTGAGATGAGCGTTAAGGCGTTGAAACCAGCGTTAAGTCGTAACGATGGGCGTTGACGGGCGTCACTGTGTTTCGATGAATTAGTGTAAATAGAATTTCCATCCTTGGAACATGTATACCGATATCTTAGAGCATGGCGAATATTCCAACATGGAATGATGAAATGCAGAGCACAACATGTTCTCTGTTTGGTACATCTATAAAATAAGTGAAGGACAAGCCGGTTTGTTCGAATGGGAATTTATTATTATAGTTCAAACAGTTGCCATGAGAACATTGTTGGCCATTTTAAGATCAACAGTCGAAACTTAATCGGATTCTTTAAGTTACAACCGTCCTCTATATCGTGGTACCAGAAACCCTGTAATTCAATTGCACAAACTTTCTCAAATAAATGTCAGGTGATTGTTCGACTGATCGGTGCCACGGTCATAATTTAGTCAAGTCTGTGTCGCTTGCATTTGGAGAGTCCATGGATTTAGTTGAGTCCGAACTTGAGCCTTGTACTTCATAGAGGATTGAATCTGACCGTGACTTGAACTCGTTGGTGCCACCGACTGTTGTTAATCCACCTGGTGGTATGTTCTTGACACTGGTGCAATAGCCAACTCTGTTCTGTGTCGACAGATGTCGATTCAGCATCCAGTTGTTTTTATGGCGGATAAAGGCCTCTTGAACCTGAAGAAGAAATGATCCGCACTTTGGAAATCAATGGATATGAATTGTGTAGATAAAAAATATATGGATATTACACTGAACAGTATTGAACATCAGAAAGCAAATCCAATATTAACTCCCAACACGATGCACGTCACTATCTTGGTGTTGTCCGACGAAAGATCCACAAATTCAATTGGCAATATTGTAAACGTGATTTTAATCATATGGGATCATTCTTGTTGATTCTTCTTTATTTGATTGTCTTGAACATTCCATATAGTTGAATCTGGTGGCTAGGTTATCTTTTTATTTGGTCGTGTTTGACAAATCTATTTAGTAGCCTCAAATCAGGGACGTTTCGCCTTAAAATTATGCAATATGATCATCACTGCATGTGAGACTAGGCCGAACAGTAGAAGCGAAAGGACTGATTCCTCGAATGTGGTGGGCTGGTTTCCGTAACGCAGGTGCATTGCGCACTTCCGGGGATAACATGACGTTCGGTGGAGGTCCCTTCCGGTGCGGGCTCACATCGGTGGACCTTGGGCTCCGGTTGATGTACGGCATGTTTAATGTGTGCTCTTTGCAGCAACAACGGGTGACAAGCCTATGGGGAATCCCGTTCTCCGACCGACAAATCTGGACATCATCAGTCCCAACCTGTAACCATTTCGGTCATCTATACGCAGTAAGACTCATCTTATGGATGGCGAAGTGTACGCAAATGCATCAGTCCGTGTGTATGGGAAAACGTGTTTGGGTAAGTGCAACTCAGACTTGTAAGTTATACACGGTATACATTAACCCATATTTATATGTAAATAAAAACGTCCTTTATCAAGAATGGGTCTGTAACCCCTTCTTATTGATGACTATTCCTGGCCAAAATTGCAAGAGATGGCTGTATCCCAATAACCTGGATGTTGTGGCGTCATCTATAAACTCTGTACGGAAGGGAGACGAGAGTAGTATATAGAAGACGGGAGAGCGCGTATTTTCCAGGGAGGTAACTCTTGGTCCCCTTTTTTCCAGGTTAAAGGTATAGGGCACGCCCCATCGCCTTTCACCTCTGGGGCGCCTGGGGCGCCAGGGGGCGCCACCAGCTCAAGGTCACGTGGAGGTCAAAAGTAGTTCCGGCAACCTGTATCCTTTGTATTCCTCCGCGGACAGAAAGTAGTCTCAGTGGGTTTTTCCCACAATGTCGTGGGTGATCAAATTCTCCGGCAATCTTCAGGGGCGAGAGGGGTCCCTAGTGTACCGATTGGGTTGTATGAGGTATCAATGTGAAGCATTCGTGAAGGGGCATCTGATGGGATGGGTGTGGGGTTGAAATATCGTCATTCTGCGCATGCGCGGTAGACCAAGTGTATGGAAATAGACGTTTTGGGGTCTAGGGGAGCCCCTAGTGGTCCGATGGAGTCGAGTGAAGTATCAATGTGAAGCCGATGTGAGGGGGCATCCCACTGGGTGGGTGTGGGGCTGGAATATGGTCATTCTGCGCATGCGCGGTAGACCAAGGGTATGAAAATAGACGTTTTGGGATCTAGGTGAGCCACTAGTGGGTCGATGGAGTCGTATGAGGTATCCATGTGAAGCCTATGTGAGGGGGCATCCCACTGGGTGGATATGGGGTCGGAATATCGTCATTCTGCGCATGCGCAATAGACAAAAGGTATGAAAATAGACGTTTTGGGATCTAGGTGAGCCACTAATGAGCCGATGGAGTTGAGTGAGGTATCCATGTGAAGCCTATGTGAGGGGGCATCCGATTGGACTAGGGTCTCGGCCGTTGTCCACATTCTGCGCATGCGCAGACAGGGAATTCTGGGAAAAGGGTGTGGACATAGACGTGTTAGGGTTTAGGTGAGCCCCTAATGATCCTATGGTGTCGTATGAGGTCTTATTTTGAAGCTGTCATGAGGGAGCATCCGTCTGGTCTAGTGTGTCGTTCGTTGTCAATAGTCTGCGCATGCGCAGTCTGGCCGTAGTATAGAAATAGACGTGTTGGGGTTTAGGTGGGCCACTAGTGGGCCG
>JAVTVY010037459.1:0-17033 GCA_036873755.1 Hanleya hanleyi
ATATTTCTCCAGCATACAATGCGCCCTAGATACCAGAAATAACAAAACACATCATTGCGGGCGTCGTGCGTCATGAACGAACCGAAGAATTTATTATCGCAGCACAAGAACCCCAGCCACCCAAAACAATATTTTAGCAAAAACACATACATATCAAACTCAATCACAGGCACTTTATAGCCTTCCAGGCACTCATGGCCTACCGATCAGTCTCTCAATGCTGATTAGATATTCTCATGGCTTCTTAGCCTATCAGGCTCTTATGCCTACCAGGTATTCTCATGGCTCCGCAGCCGATCAGGCTCTTATGGCCTACCAGGTATTCTCATGGCTCCGCAGCCTATCAGGCTCTAATGGCCTACTAGGTATTCTCATGGCTCCGCAGCCTTCCAGGCTCTAATGGCCTACCAGGTATTCTCATGGCCCCGCAGCCTTCAAACTTTATGACCTACCAGGTATTCTCATGGCTCCGCAGCCTACCAGGCTCTTATGGCCTACCGGCCCATTATATTAACTTCGCATGCACATATTGATCAATGAAAACACTTATGTAAGGCTTAAAAGCACATGGGCACAGAACAGGCACATACATGAAGCATATATATAATTTATTCATATACTAGAACGGCAACAACATTTTTTTAATGCTATTACAAATAATATTATCAAAAATGTTCTTCGGGTTCGCGACACACACGAGAATGAACATTATACATCATACTCAACCTTATATATGCTCCCTTATGACAACAACTCACTGTACAACACCCGCCAGTAGTATATACTCACACAAGCTGTACTTATAACAACACATGCCCTACGTAAAACAACATAGACCCCCTGGTATCTTCGTGCAGTGGAGAAAGAAATTTCCAATTAATTCGAGCCCTCAAACATAGGAAATTATATTTCTCCAGCATACAATGCGCCCTAGATACCAGAAATAACAAAACACATCATTGCGGGCGTCGTGCGTCATGAGACTCAAAGAAAGGGTATAGAGAAACTAAAGACCAAGAGATAAAGATACTTGCAATCTCTTATCTAAGCTATCTTTTATATAACCATCCTTTGCACTTTCACTTTTCCAACGACCGTGTCGCTTAAACATCCTATCTGATATACCGTTATTGGCGGCGGCTGTCGCCCCACCGGCTCTTAAACTATGAAGCCCATACGCTTTTACATTTGGTACAAAAGGCGTAAAAGCCTCAAAAAATATTTCTCTCAGATGAGAATATGACAGAGGTGTATCTGGCTTCCGCAGCTTATAACCTGTATTGCATTTTGTAACTCCACGAAAAATGAATTCTGCTGAATCGTCAGACACAGCAGCCATGCGCAAATAAATCAACACATTTTCTACGGGACATAAATCAGTCCCAGTCATCCCAATCAACAGCCATGCTCCATCTCTATACATATCAGTTTTGGACTTCTCAATAAACAAATACATGTAAGTCTGGCATATAACAATGTCACAACGTATTATGTACAATAACTCAGCAGATCTCAAAAAGCCTGCATATGCCAATAAAATCATTGCAATCATTCTTTGATCCGGTAGTATATTATTTACAAATCTCGCATCATAAACTTTGCGTATCAAATAAATGTCATGGATTCCTTTTTCACAACAGGCCGAGACAACTTTCTCTTTGCTGCCTCTAACACGTTCTTAACTAAAGTATTGTCTGTAGGTGACGACACACCCAGCATATTATGCACATAACGGATACTATAGAACGCCGAATTAACGGTACTAAAACACTCAGATCGTTGACATACTACAGTCAAATACAAAGCGCAATGTAACGGTGAAACCGGCAAATCAAGGGAAATACCGTTATCTCCCGCCCACTTTTTGCAGGCCGCAAAACCGCTTAGATACTTCTTGCTCGTAGATTCCGCCCGAGCCTCAATTATCAAACTGGCCAAACTATCAACAGTATCACGAAGATGGGCTGGTAATTCCTTGATTTGCTCTCCAATAACCCCGTTCAGCATATCTACAAAACACCAGAAGAAAGTCATGAAAAATCAATGATGAGTGCCACCACGTTGAAATAGAGATCATGGACACCACATACGCCTCTTTTGCTCGGGGTAAATAATGATATTCCTTAACTTCCGGAATAAATTTTGATCCCTGGCACAGGAGTGGCCAAAAACTTGCCGAATACCACTGAGGCACCACAAGAGTACCCACTGCTTTACAGTAGCTCATATGTTTCAAAACTCTGCTTATCAAATAAACAGGTGGCACTCTCCAATTCCTCTCATTTCTCCAGTCAACCGTGAAAGCATCTATACTCTCACATCCAGGGTTCCAATATCTTGAACAGAATATCAGGGTCTTGCAGTTATAATAGCTAGCAAACCTATCCACTGTATGCGGTCCCCAAAGCTCATCGAAATACTCAAAAACGTACAACGCAACACCCCAATCGTCATGATCTACAATTTTGCTCACATATCAGCTTTTTCGTTATCAGATCGTGGAATCCACTGCATCTCTAGACATATCTGCTTAGATATACATATATCAAAACTAGACATAGCAATCTGGTGTAACTCAGGCTTCATACTGCCCTTTTCCACAATAGATGTTACATTCATGTTATCTGAAAACCATTTAACGCGTTGAGATTTCAGCAAACAAACAAAACTTTCTAGAATCAACGCCACAGCTTTCAACTCGCGCCAAGTCGAACTGCGCTCAGCTTCGGTCGCATTCCACTGTCCATGTGAAAACGCCCCAACAACCTCCGCACAATAGCCCCCAAATCCCGTCGCACTGGCGTCTGAATATACTATCCTAGAAGTAGAAGTACATGCAACATTAGGCTTTGACATATTCACACGAATATTCTGACGCCAGAACTCTAATTGTGTCATACTGGCTAAAGACATTGGAATTTTACTATTCCAGCTGGTCGCCATAGCTATGTCTATACTCAAAGCTTTTGTCATAAGCTGACAGACTGAACCTATGACTAACTTCATTGATATAATCTGTCCTACCACGGAGGCAACTTCGCGTACATTTTTTGGCTGAAATTTGTTATATAATAATTTTACAAGACTGTTTTCAGCTTCGACTATCTTCCTTTCGGGAATCGTCAGAATCATAACTCTGATGTCTATACCTAGACCTAACCACTCGGTTACTTGTAACGGCGACCAGGTTGATTTATCAACTTTAGGTACGAAACCAGATAAAATATGGTCATTTTTTACAGATCTAGACCATTTTGCCGCCTCAAACTCTGTCTCGCCAACAATCAAACCATCGTCAATGAACAGAAGAATTTTAATACATTCTTTCCGCCATTTTTTAATGAGTTGTCTGGTGATCTTTGCGTAAACAAACGGCGTGGTGCATAGGCCAAACGGCAAGACAAGAAATTTGTAATAATGCTTTTCTCCGTAATCATCATACCAGGAAAAACCAAGAAACTTAGTGTGCCCTTCATATATATCGACGTGATGATATGCCGAGTGAATATCAAAAGTCACCAGCCAACTATTTCTTGAAATATACATCAGTGCAGTCCGCCAATCTTCATATTTTACAGACTGTTTTACAACATGTTTGTTAACTATACTCAGATCTAGAATGAGCCTCTTTTTACCCGAAGCTTGGGTAGCCACAGATAACGGATTAACAACTGGCTTTTCCATACATTCTACTACAAGTCCTTTTTTAACAAGATCATCGATCGCTGAAACAACAAAATCTCTATGACGTATAGCAGATAAATTATTTCTAATCTCCATAGCAAAAGGGGTCGTATAAAACGGAATTTTGTAGCCAGTTTCCACTATATCAACAATGAAGTCTATGGCTCCTATATCTCTCCAAAACTGACTACGCTCTTTAAGCCTTCCCTTGACTATGATTTCGCTCATGCCTTCCTCATATTCAAAATAATCGTGAGTAAGATTGTCAGTAGGTAATGTTTCAGAAACGTTATTTTCAGATTTATAACAAATCGTTGAATCAGTCTAAACAGAGCACTTAACTGATAGTCCTTCTTTACTGGGCAGTTGTTGACGGGGCTCTAGCACCTCTGGGCAACTGGGGGTTGACGCCGACGAATGGACAGTCCTTCCTCCAATGCGAGAATTCACCGCATTGGTAACACGAGCCTGATCGACCGACACCCCCTCTCCAGCTGCTCCGAAAGGACTGCTCCCCACTACCGCCAGCAAAAGGAACAAAACTCCCATGTTGCCTAGTCGTTGTTGCCACCTGCTGCATTGGCGCAGGCGTGCGCCAATTAGACCGCCCATATCCAGGAGACCTGGCAGATCTCGTTCTCTTGGCCCGCATCTTCCGGGTCGCTCGTCGCTCTGCTCGGTAAATTCGCTTCTCGTCGTCCGAATCGTCTGCCAAATCATTTGTGACATATTGGTTGACGGTCTCCCAACCTGCTTCAGACGAATCAGCTATTTTAATAAGCTTATTGCGCTGATTAAGCTTCTCCGTCGTTTGTTCAATCAATTCAAGTGCGTAATCAGTCTTTTTATAGCTTAATGCCCATTTGATTTGGGTCATCTGCTCCAACACCTCAGAGTTAAAATTATAATTGCGCTTGTTTCCTTCACGCTTTCAGGAATACTCTTTTTCCGCCTTGAATTTTTGAACCTCTCTAGACGTCTGGGCAAATTCTTCACTCAGTCTAGCTAACCGGTTCTCTACCGATGCTTCGATTTCCCGTGTTGAGTCCTCAACTTTCCGCAGAATCAAATCGAGCTTATCGCCGATTGGTGTGGACCCATTTTCGTTGTCGGACATAATTCTTGCACTATAGAGTCGGTTCCAAAATGTTCTTCGGGTTCGCGACGCACACGAGAATGACCATTATACATCATACTCAACCTTATATATGCTCCCTTATGACAACAACTCACTGTACAACACCCGCCAGTAGTATATACTCACACAAGCCCTACGTAAAACAACATAGACCCCCTGGTATCTCCGTGCAGTGGAGAAAGAAATTTCCAATTAATTCGAGCCCTCAAACATAGGAAATTATATGACATATTTTTCACCATTTAGTGGGCCCAATACCTTCTAAAGCCGACATTAGAGCTTTTGTTTCTACAGTGAATATGGAACGTTTACCTGGTAGACGATAGGTTTTAGTTTTGGAACTAAAGATAGTAGCACATGCTAATCTCTCACCGTCTTTAGAACCATCTGTATAGATAGCCCGATGCGATCTGTATTTCTCTCTCAGTAGGCCAAATTCTTGTGTATACACGAGCTGGCTCGTGTCTGCCTTTTTATATTTCGTTAGTGTAATATCTACTTCTGGTTTAGCTAACTGCCATGGTGGAATTGGTAAGAGCTTGTTAGGTAAAATTTGACTAAGCTTAATACCAGCTCCTACAATAACTATTCAAGAACAATAATCAGTTATATTAATATATAAACCTACTTGAAAATTCTCTGCGAAAGGTTCTGCGAGCAACAGGTAAGGAAGTAACTGCAAAACACATATTGGCAGAAGCATAATCACCAAGGAAAGCAAGCGTCACCACTTTCTGAGGATCATTTCCTGAATAAATAGAGAATCTGCTTAAATTGCAAAACTATTTAGATCTACATTAGCAGCAAAATGGCGAAATGAGTATAGCCAAATTGTTGTGACTAAACATTGAAGAATACCCGTAACTGCTGTGAACCAGGAATTTTCCTTTTTTGGTCTAACAGGCCTTGATATTATTACTTGATTGTTCATAGTTAAAACTTTTATCTTTCCGTTGCCCTCAGAAGAAATACTCCCATGAAGAAATTATATATTTGCGTAGCTATTATTTTTTTTTGCTTTTTTGGATCGTCTCAATATTTGACTACCGAACAAGCGGCGTGGCTGTGTGCGTGTGCAACTCTATTCACGAATTAAAATAACATAAGCGATTATTTGTGTTTACTTCACGTCACTATTTAACTTTAAAGTCCAAAATTAAGATGGGGGAAAAAAGAGTGAGAGAGAGAATTTAGGTTTAACGTCGCATTCAGAGAGAGAATTAAGGTTTAACGTCGCATTCAGCAATATTTCAGCTATATAGCGACGATCAAACAAAATTCTAAGTATTCAAGTCAACAGCTCAGCAAACTAATGCGTTAAAACAGGTACAAACATTAAAATTTGTACAACAAACCAATCTCTCTCAAATAATCTAAAATACAATCTCCTTTTAATCTGCTAAAAAGATCTTCCAGCGTAGCTGCTTGATAAAAAGTAGCTCTTATAATCTTAAAATCTATGCAGTCTGTGAGAATATGTTTCACCGTGAGATCTTCATGGCATGGAATATACCTTGGGACCGGCTCTTTTTTTTAGTAAATATTCGTGAGTTAATCGTGTATGGCCGATCCTACATCGTCTAATCATGGCCTGATCGAAACGTTTCTGACTGTTCAGATGAGTATAACCGGGAAAAAAGAGAAAGATAAAAAATAAAAATTATGATTTGGGGATTCGAACTAAAAAAATGGCGTTCTTTTAATCTGTAGTCATTCCAAGCGTTTTGACATATTTCTATATTATGAAAATATTACACCTTTAACCAAAACGGATTTCAGTATCATTTGGGATCAAACCCACCGATTTTTTATATCTACGACTCGTTTTGGTTAAAGGTGTCATATTTTAATTATGACGGGAATTTCCTCCAAGAATATCCCCAAAAATTGCAAATACAAACAAATGCCTATCATCTAATACTTTTTTGACAAATCTCTTGCCGGTGAAAATTCAGAATACGAAAATTCAGTATTGCCTCTCTCAAGCTAATAACCTTTGATATAAACACGCGGAAATTATATTTTCGGTTTATACACGTAACACAAAGGAAAAATTTACGGTCAAACCGAACACTAGCTTTTTTAGTTTACAGGTATCCAGATGTATACTCCTGAAAACTGACGAAGAGCAAGGCCTGGCAAATAAATTATTTCGAATCATTTTTAGCTTTGAGTGTCCAGGGTAATAGAAACTGTGAGCTCCCTTACTGTCCAGAAATGTCACACTTCATGTGAAGCGTGCCTAGAAGTGCCACTGAAAAGGCAATTCAACAACAGAGAAAAATACTGGCACACTTCATAGGTACTTCATTTGAAAAAGGCAGTAGCCAAGGGACTCAATTTCATAGCCAAAAATGAGGGACTTCAGAGACACTTCTGAGACTTGGTTATTGTTCGGCATAATCCAAGGTACTCCTCAAAGACACTTCATGGACTTTGTCAGTTCTTCAGCAAAACTTGGGGGACGTCAGGGACACTTCTGAGACTTAGTTATTGTTCAGCATAATCTAATGTACTCCTCAAAGACACTTCTTGGACTTTGTCAGTTTTATAGCATAACTTGCGGGACTTCCCCTTGAAAAAAATATCTTATAGGATCCAAAAACATTCTGAAAAATCCTGCAAGATTCTGAAAAAATCCTATGAGATTCTGAAAAATCCTATAAGATTCAATAAAATCCTCTAACATTCAATCCAATAGGATTTCTAGATTATTGGAATTTTACCACAAACTTTTACAGTAACATTATAACATTACATAACATAGGTCTTTGGAATAGGTCTTTGGATTATGGACGCGGATATTCTCTAATGGACGACGGCTGGATTATGAATGACGGACTAGACGCTTGTAATTATTGTAGTTATAGAACTACATGTATACAAGTTTCAATGATCTTAATTAGCTCTGGGAATATCCCAGCTTAAAGTTGGCCGATTTGATTTCACTCAGCGACATCAAATCTCATTTTCATGAAACCACTAAACATCAGATTTGTACTTCACAGTTCAAAATAGCTGCAACTGTGTAAAATATTCACATGTGGTTACTGACATATTACTCAGAACTGTGAACACTTTTTTTGATCTTTGACAGTGATCTGTACCATGGGTTCCCATTTGAATAAAATAAATATATTAATAATATCAGTCTCTCACATATTAGTGTTATCAAAATAGTACCATATTAGATGATTAAATCTTGTTGAATTCAGATTTTATAATCAGTCCAAACCCATGATTTTATAGTAAATTGGGCAAAATGGAAAAATATTTTTAAAAGAATCAGTCCTAACATAATGTCAGTAACAAAAAATGTGCATTAAAGAATACTTTATATTATCCTCTTCATTATTATCAATTGTTTAAATATATATATATATAATTTCTGTTTCTGATAGTCTTTCCTCTTAAATGTCTCATCAAAATGAGTGAAGTTATCTGCCCTTGAAAATTTAATTGACCACCGGGGGTGGTCAATTAACAAAAATGGCTGACCTGAGTGCAAAAGTCAGGTGGATTTGTTCATGTTTAAGCTAGAAGTATGGAGGTTTGAAGAACTGTATTGCAGATGGTGATGAGTGCTGCTAGTGATATGGTAAGTAAAGTATAAATATAACAATAATTCTTCTTTTTTCATAACTTAATAAGCAAAGAACTGAGCTGAAATGTACTTCACCTTATAATTGCAGTCAAATTTATTGGGTCATATAGTATGGCTTTCACAAAGAAATATCCATATCTCTGTCTCAATATCACTTTCAGATCTACCCAGGTTCATCAAGGCAGTGTATTGTTATGAGTGTGTGAATTGTCAGCTTGGAAGCCCCAGGCTTGGGGACCTCATATGAAGATTGGCATGCACCCCTGGAGGAAATCCCCTGAGGGTGAGATATTTTTATCACAAAACTGCTTGTATACTTCCTGTTCATGTCAAAACAGGGGGGCTTAACTGGCTGGGGGATGATAGCTCCAAATAAATTATCTTGTTGTTTTGAACTGTTTATTGATTTATAAAAAAAATTGATTTTTGTTCCTTCCACATGATTAGAGAATATTTCCATACTAAATTGTTGACAAAATGGTAAAGAAATATGTTTTAAAATATATTGATAATAAAATGTTAGCATAACCTATTTTTAGCTGTAATCAGAAAAAGTATAATCATGCTATGATTAGACTTTCAATCATTATTACAGGCTATATTTTCCTTGTCTATTGATTGCATATTTCATATACCAAAACTAAGGATCTTCACATACTTCAATTGTACATTCCTACCCACATCTTGAGAAATGAGAACATTTCATTTCAAAAATTTAAGAATACAATTTATAGTTAATAAGCATTTATTTGTTATTTGAAAACCTGTATGGAGATTTAGTTGAACCAGAAATTAACAAAGAAAAATTATAAAAATTCACATGATTGTTTCACTTCAATTCTAATGGCTTCTTACATTGTATATACTTTAATATTCCAGAATACAGCTGCTACAAAGAACTCGGTTCAAGCAGCCACTCGACTGACAGGAACTTCAATTTGCACACCGAGGTATGGTTGATGTGTGGTTGATATCTTCATAGTGTATATTGGTTAGAACGTCACACAAACTGTTTATCTCCCTTGTTGTATATCATGAAGTACTAAAGAAAGGATAATAGACATCTTTATCAATCTATTGTAAATCGTACGGATGTGTTTCATTCTTTACCCTATATGGTAGTCAACCTATTCAATCATCCTGAGTGTATTAAAAAAAAGAACTGGATTGCATGTCATATGGAACCATATATACAACTGATCAGGTTTTAATTATATGCATGTATTTCTCGCAACAGGTCAAGAAGTCCACAATTCAGACTGGTGGGTTTCAGCAAAGGTTGGATTACATCCAAGTGTACCTCAGGGCAACTAAAGCAAACTATCTTTCAAAAGATCTGCTCCTTCAAGTTCAAGTTGGATAAGAAGACTGTCACCCTTGAATAATAATAATACTAATACTGCAATAAATTCTCATACCAAAGACTGCATGTAAATACATACATAGTACTTGCTGTATCTCAAGGATTTGTGCTAGCGGTTATATAAACTACACGTTTCTTGTTAAGAACCACCAGGTTTATTGTAAATATTTTATGATGTACTGTTTTGTCTCACTCCCCGTGCTTTCTCTAAATAAAACGTTATGTGCTCAAATATATATTTGTGTCTTCTTTTCCGGGAAAGTAAATATCTCGTGGCTACATACCTTTCATTACACGAATTTGCTATGACACTAATAAGGTACTTCAAGAGCACTTCAGAAGTGCATATGAAAGGTATCCTTCTGTAGAAGTGTGGATGAAGTGCCTTGCCATATAAGGACATTGAAGTGCCTTATATATGCTAATTAGGTACTTCAAGAGCACTTCAGAAGTGCCTTTGAAGGTTACCCTTCTGTTGAAGGGTGGATGAAGTGCCTTTGCAGTACCTTATTAACATATTTGAGGCACTCTTCAAAAGTACTTCAAAGTGACTTCATTGTGACTTAAATGACCTTATATGGCATTGTCACAAAACAATACCCACACTGCAAGCACACTTCTGACTCTGAGCGATGCACTTCTGGGTTAAAATATGGCCACACTTTAAAGTTACTTCGAAGTTACTTCAAAGACACTTCTGGGCAGTAAGGGTGCACTCTCGTGTTCTGGCACCGTCGTGATATTACTGAAACAAGGTTGAAGGGATGAGTGAGTGGGTGAGTGAGTAGGATTTTACGTCATTTTCAACATTTTTTCAGTCCTATCACGACGGTGCCTACATGTGCCAGAACACGAGAGTGTCCACAGTTCCTATTATTCTGGACACTGGTCAGCCCAACCAGTACAGCACCCGGTCATCCATCCAAGTACTGACCGAGCTCAACGTTGCTTAACTTCGATGATCTGACGAGAACCGCTGTGCCCAACTTGATGCACCGTACCCGGAACCAAGGTGGAAAACGACGTTAAACCCTACTACTCACTGATCACTCGTCTTATTTGATCAATATTGTGACTGGCGCGATATTAGTTTGGCTCCTACTAAAATAAGCATCACTCTGACCCGTAACCATATATATCTCGAATGCCAGCATCATCACTATAAAGCACAAATTTTCCTTGTGGACGAGTACACAACTCACGTCTGTTCCATTCTCGATGCTCTGACTACCCAGAAGGCGAGCTATTTGGCATGCTTGGGTGTCTCAATCTCGGCATATTTTTGTTGTTTTGATTTTGGTTTTATGTATTCTTTTTCATCTGTTACCCATTCATGTACTACAGGATAGGTTCTTGCTACATCCAGCTGTCTAATCTAGAATTTAAGGTGGCTCGTTGGCCAAACCTTTTGCCTGGTGACACAACCTTATCATTTCACTTGGTGAATACCCTTTAATAGTTCAATCACAAGAAGTCGAATATCCCACCATATCTTTTTTCAAGACGGAAGTTGTTGATGCCAAAATCATGCATTTATTTGTTATTTCAAAGATTTTGGATCCGAGGATGGTCAAATTTATTATGAGTGATATGACTGCATTCTGTTCAAAATTTGGGACTAATTAAAATTTAATAGGGTGATTGATCAGGATTTAATTTCAAAACAAGAGACCGTGCATGTATGTTCTGTTTGTCGAGTCAGGTTATTCTTGAACTTGACTTTAACCCAACTCTCTCCGTATCGTGTACCGATAGAAAAGAATTCCACTATGTATTGTCATTGGCATAAGAAAACAGCGAAATTCTTTACAAATATTTGCGCCATATTACATCTTCTTTGAAAGCCTGGAGTAACATATTTGAAACTGGATAAATGACGATAGGCCTACGCATATCTTCTTTTTATTTATGTTCATAACTGAGTTGACAACAGTTTGGAAATTTCAAATCTACCGGTGCAGATGAGCTAAATTAACCGACATTGTAATGATATTGTACTCTCTTTTTTGTGCTGGGGCGAGGAAGAAAACGGACAAAATCACAAAGAACGGGTTCGAATTGATCCGCAGATTGAAGCGGCCCAATTATCTGTATTGGTGTGCATCCTCCATTCATGGAAATGGAGAGATATAAGCTACCTGGCTTAATGAGATTCACTTTGAAATTATGTGGTCAATAAACATCGTGGACATGGATACTTGTAAGGAGGGAGGGAAAGGGAGAATTAGATTTCATCAATATTTCAGCTATATAGCGTCGATCAAATAAAACTGCTAGTCAACAATCAAATAATCACAACAGATTGAAGAAGTGGTACATACATTATAATGTCTACAATGATACTTAACAATCCAACATCAATCTCAAAGTGATAAACACCGCACATTAAAGTACTCGTTTTATTTAACAAGCCCATTTCTTTTTAAGTAACCTAAAATCAAATCTCCTCTCGCCCGACGAAAAGATCTTCTAAACTAGCTGCTCCTCAAAAGGAATCTCTTACAATCTTAACATCTATACACTTGATCAAAACTGAGTCCCTCGTTACACGGAATACACAATGGGGCGGGTTTCATTTTTTAACAAATGTGTTAAACAAATTCTTCCTGACGTACACGCTGGGTGAGTCAACCTTTCTAGATTTGATCAGGGTAATATCTATTGCGCTTTAGCTAATTGCCAAGGTGGAAAAGGCAAGAGTTTTTTCGGCAAACTCTGATCGTTGCTTTGAGTAAAAAATCTACATGCTGAGGTTTAAATGCATTTATATGCAGAATTCGAACTTGACGGCCAATTTTTTACATATTGCAGTGAGTTTGACTCTTTGGAGTTTTAAAAGAAGTTCATCTGCTTCAACATATGAACTAATTGTATCCACGTTCCATTCATAAACGTCTCATCAAACGAAACAAGTGGGTCGAACCAGGTAAATTTCATATTTAATTACTTGCTGTTCATATGACCTGTTAAAAACTGCAGTGTTTCTTCAGTACTTGCTGTCACATTGTCCAGACTGATGGTATTCTGCTAGAAATGGTTTTTCTGTCAACATGCTCAAGTTGATCACATTCTACTCCAGACTGTTAAGTAAATTTATGTTTCTCCACATACACACATGTGTTTCATCTAAACATGCATGTTGCAGGCAATGATGGGACTAATCAGGTAGTTCTTGCGAGTACTTTTCACGAAGCTGTAAAAAGGAAATGAATCATTCATGCTATGAAATAGTGTTTGTCCACTCACATGCCTGTGATCATGACCAGCCACTACAATTTTTAGAATACAAGGCCTGGTGGAAATTTGGCATGCTCCTTCCACCAAGCCTTTACCAACGTCTTCACTACTTCATTTCCATAATGTTCAGACAAATGTGTGGCAAGGACAGAGAGAGACAGATCGAGAGAGAGAGAATTAAGATTTAATGTCGCGTTCACAATATTTCGGCTCTATAGCGACGATCAAAACAAAATTCTCAGTATTCCAACAGAAACAAGTCAACAACCCAACAATCCAGAAGTAATCAACACAACACATCAAAAGACATGCACATACATTAAAACTTATGCAACAAACCGATTTCTTTAAAATAACCTAAAATAGTCTTCTTTTACCAGACAAAAAAGATCTTCTAAAGTAGCTGCTTGATAAAAAGAATCTCTTACAATCTTAAAATCTCTAGCATGGAATACACCTTGGGGCCGGTTCCTTTTTTAGTAAATGTTCGTGAGCTAATCGGGTATGGCCGACTATACATCGCCTGATCCTGGCTTGATCAAAACATTTCTGGCTACTCAGATGAATATATCCTACAGTTTTTTTGGAACTCATGAAGTTTGAAACGGCTTTCTCACATAAGCACAGATAGAGTGTCTGAAATCGCTATATGGGATTCCAAGTGAATCAACCTCATTATCTAGGGCTGCCATAGCCATTTCATCAGCTTCAGTATTTCCTCTGATGCCAAGGTGGCTAAGCAACCAACAAAAAAACATGAATCTGTTGATGAAATCTACGATCATATAATTGTACAATGTTCAAAATGGTGGGGTGAGTTGATGTTCCACTCTCAATCGCTTGAAGGCATGATAGCGAATCTGAGAATATGACATATTTTCCTCCTATAGTGGACCCAATAGCTTCTAGAAGTCGACAGATTTTAGTTTTGGAACTAAAGATAGTAGCACACGCTACTCTCTCAGCATCCCTAGAACCATCTGTATAAATATCTTTATGCGATCTGTATTTTTCTCTCAATAGACTTGCTCGAAAGTTTTCGAAATGATCCTTCATTTCACACACCAAAAATCAAAGCCCCTAGAGAATGGAACAAGTTATCCTCCGACTTACAAAAATGTACATCCATATCATTATTCAAAACACTTGCGAAACAATATCTACAAACAGATAACACTACACCCATATACACTCTTAATTAAACACATATAGTATATACCAATGATTGTATTTTGTTCACCGCATACGCTGATAATTACTGTTTATTCCTCAACATCTCACAAACATAAACTGACGTCTTTATAAATGTATATGCCCTTCGTATTATGCTGGGATACCACAAGCCCCCCTGAGGTTTTCTCCCGCCGATCACCATATCCTTCTTTATCGACATCTGTGTGTATATCTTTACATCGTGTGTTAATTTGTTATCAGTTTCTCGGTTGGTGAATAAAAAATTCAATTCAATACACCAAATTCTTGTGTATACACGAGATGGGTCGTGTCTGCCTTTTTATATTTCGTCATTGTAATATCTACTACTGGTCTGGCTAACTGCAAATTTGAGGTAAGCTGCCATATTGTTTTTCTATTGATCAGGAACTGAGGAATTCGATAAGCTGGCTGACATGATACAAAGACCCCAGGTTATCAAGGATGTGATTAAGTTATCTCTTTATGACCAAACATCATCCCTAATAGGCGAGCAGCAGAACTTCAAAAGAGGCTTTAGTTCTCGAGTTTAATCACCCCATCGTACAAAAAGGTACAGCATGTCTCACAATGACAGTGAACATCAGAAGATCATGTCTTGGTCTGTTGTCCTCACTTTAGGGTGTGTTAACATGATCAACCAGCCATCATCTGCAGGCGCCCATGTATTCTGCGATTCACATTTCTGTGTTTTGTTTTGGGGGCAGGGATAACAGAATTTTGCAGTAACTTTACCTGAAGTTGTTGATGAAATCTATATGATGTGTAATCCTCACGTACGGCTTATAGCGTTGGGCACACCGGTTCTCGTCAGATCACCGGAGTTAAGCAACGTTAAGCTCGGTCAATACTTGGATAGGTGACCGGGTGCTGTACTGGCTGAGCTGATCAGTGTCCAGAGTAATAGGAACTGTGAGCACTCTCGTGTTCTGGCACATGTAGACACCGTCGTGATATGACTGAAACAAGGTTGAAAACGACGTAAAACCCTACTACTCACTCCTGTATTCGAGCACAACTGGTGCAGTTTATACAAAATTTCTTTCGATATATGTAAACTACACCCACATGACAAGATGTTCCAAATGTGGCATAGGTCATGAAAAGTTGTTTGTGTATTTTAAACATCTTTTTCCTGTTTTGACCAATTGTTTCCATTGAATTCTCAGTTACAAGAATGTGACGAGTTATCTAACCATAATTATAGTGCGCCGAGTCCGAATTTGCTCATGATCAAGAAATTTTATTGAAATTGAATGGTAATATTCTCCAGCACAACCATACGTGTATCTCACTTGGGTGACCTGGCTGAATCACAGCCTGGTTGGCGGTGATAGCAAACCTTCTGAAAATCGTTGATACTCTTGTGAGTACAGAAATGAAACCTTCCACACTGTATGTATGACAGCTACTCTATTCCAAAATGCCACTTCCAATGTTTGCGGATGACGTCACAGTGACGTCATGGATACAGAAAATAATTCAAGTCGATTGTTTTACATTTTCATTTACAATATGCTTATTTTACAGGTTATGCTTCAAGTTTGTGCGAGGATTCCATCTACTCTAACGAGTCTTCAAAAACAAACCTAGAGGGCTGGAGCATTACGTCGTCAACAAGCTTTAATAATTTCCAGTACTTGAAAGTACATGTCATTGCTCGTTATTAATCAACAATATGTTCCTTTCCATTACAACACATATAAGGGAAGTGGGAAGAGGTGCCCCCATAACCTCATTCTGTAGTTTTCCAGCATATTTCATACATAAATGTGTACTTCGGGGGAAAAGACATTTCCTAATTGCAATGAGATACTTAAAATACTGATCCATCTGACTCATATTCTTCGCCACTTTGCATAGACGATAAATGATTCCGAAATAATATTTCGTGAAATAGATTTTTATTAACATGTACTTTGTGGTTAAAAAAATGCTGTAAATTATTAGAGATGAGAGAAGTCAGCCATTGTAACTTTATATTTGATGGTTCAGACGAAAGGTTATAGCAAAGAGGTTCCATGCAAGTTTAAGCTGTCGAGGAGAGTGGTTTCAACAAATAATCAAAGAAAACAACTTCCTAAGAGTGTATAGGTTTCAAATGACCCTTGACCACTATATCGAGTTTGTGGGCTGAAAATATAACCAAAGCCGGAAAAAACTTGAGCTTAACAAATACTAATTAGCTTACACAACGTCCAAAACGTAGCCAAAAGAACTACCTTCAGATGACCCTGCTGTTTCCATGGCGAACGTACACAGATATATGAGGACAACATGCAGAAATACATTCCAACTCAGAAAGAATAAAAAATAGCTATGCTGTATATTTTTGTACGAAGGGGTGATTAAACTTTGAAAATATGCTAGCATATAACCGTTTATCGAACTCCGCATTTATCTAATTTATAGCACACAGGCCCATCCCTAACGGACTTACACAGCCAAATTTCCACATGTTGGTACCGTGTGGTAACTGAATGGTAACCGCAAGAAAGGGCCCGAAACGGTACACCTCAGTACAGTACCATTCAGTACTGACCCTTATCCACACAGTACCACTCAGTAACTGGTCAGTACTGATTGGATACCGTACAGTACAACACGAAATCGGACTAAATAGTACTGCATGGTAGCTGAACAGTGACCAACCTGTTACTGTGAAGTACTGGTCATTTACCTCTTGGAACCAGGCTGTTGCTAACTGGCATGTACTGCTCAGTTGAGTGCAGTGCAGTTCTGAGCTGTGATTATCGCACAAGAACTGCTCAGTCACAGCTCAGTACTTACATGTA
>JAVTVY010037460.1:0-17410 GCA_036873755.1 Hanleya hanleyi
TTAAGGCTGGTTAAAAATAATTTCCTGTTTAGCATCACCGCCCGCCCCCGAAATTTCGTCCGCCCCCAAAATTTTTTTTTTTTTTTTTTTTGCCTAAAAGTCCGTTTTCGACTCAAATGTCCGTTTCCGAGGCCCAAGTCCGCATTTTGTAGATAACCGAGCATGCTGAGTTGTGAAGCGTGGGCGCTTCAAAGATGCGAAAATGCCATTCGTTATCTGCCAAGTTCATTCATAAAGAATTTCCACATCTATTATCGTACTTGTGGACAACCAACGTTTTGAAAATCTACAATTATGAAGGCAAACAGCAGAGCAGGACGATGGATGCCACCTACTTTATTCAGAGCAGAAATTCAACTATTCAGGCAAGGTTTATTGATGATTTTATTCACACAAGCCACTAAAAAAAAAAAAAAAAAAAAAAAAAAAATCCGCCCTCCCTACCCAGATTTATATAAAAAAATGATGCTAAACAGGAAATTTATTTTAACCAGCCCAAGGTGAGGCTAAATTTATCAAATTTCCATGGAGTGCACTAAATCACGATATGGTCCAGTGGTTCAGATGGTGGATGGGTCGATGTGACTAGAAAAGTCTGTGGCAAATACATACATACTTATATAATGAACATGTACACCATCTCCAGGCCAAAAAAAATAATAACTCATTCTTATACAACAATAGCAGGCTGTCTGGTAAACCTTTTTTAACAAGTACACATCTACTTGTATGTTTATGTGAAGTCAACTGTATCCAGTCTGTCACATGTGCAGTCAAGCATGCTAATGTTTGACAGGAGTCTTTCTGATGATGCTGACACATGGCTGATGGTACAGGCGTATGTGGCAGTACCACATTTCAAATAAATATTCCCGAAGTACAAGTACATGTACAATGTATTGCCTGGAGAAGATTAGCGAAAATTTAGGCCAAACATGTGTAATTGAATTTGTTAGGGATAAATCCAACTGATCCAGCAAAAGGCCCCTATCTATAACTTACTATTGGCGAAAAGTTGAAAAACAATGTATGGATGTCTTTTTGATGTGTACGGTAATTCCCCTAATAATTCGATCACCGGAAGTGCAGCAAAAATGGCTTATATCTGGTAATATTCTCATGGGTGGCACCAGCTACATAGTCTCTTATTTTCTCATTATATGACTTTTCTACGATTTGATTGAAGAATGGGAATGTTAGTTTTTCTCTATGTATCAATAACAGAGTTGGAAAGTGAATTTCCTGTGATTGAATTATTAGGGGAATCACCGTAGTTTCGATTTAGAGGTTTTCATTCTGGCCTACGTGACATTTACTTGATCATGTTCAGTCTAGCTAAAAAAGATATTTATAGACTTTTTTGCTATTTATAGCAAATATCTTGATGATTTACTGCTTTTCTAAAGTCATTCAAGATAAAAAGTGTAAAATACTTAAATCTTTGTGTTCTAATTATTCAATCACAGGAAATAAAATTTCCTGCCATAAAATCTGGGAATCCAGCGATCAAATTTATCGAAACAATTAAGTTGACAAAATGGTCCAAAATCATGCAGATAATCCATTATTTCTTTGTTCAATGATTTTACATTGATCAAATTTATTGGAACAGCTGATTGAATTTTGTCTCCAAAGTTGTGAGTGATTGAATTTTGATTAGCAATTTACAAGAGGTTTGAGCACCACCGACTCCTCCTACATTTGTCCTATACAGTAATGGGCAGAACCTGATTTTTGATTCGGTGTATTCAGTGTATTGCAACCTTCCCCTCAAAGCACATCTTCACGAGCCATAGTATCGATTAATCTGTTAGGATCGATACAATGGCTTGGTTATTACCCATTTATCAGCTCTGGATATAAATAGATCAAGGGGTTTCCTCTAAATCAAATCGATTGGTGAACGTGCTAAGCTAGCTGTACATCAATCTGCTGCAAGGTATGAGATGTGACAGGTTTGAAATTTATTTTGCTGGCCAAATTACTTTGATGTCGGGTTGAAATTGACATCGGAAGTCAAAGCATAAACCGCAGGCTTGGGATACAGACATGTACATGTATGCTAATTCGAAACAAACACAGTGCACAGAAGCATCGACTCAAGAACTCAAAATAGCCCAAAATAACGAAAATACTGTTATACGATCACTTTCTAACTCAAGAATTCATTTGAATCACCAAAAATGCCAACCCTGTGCGAGGATTTAGGATTTATCTGAAGTCCAGTGGTGTAACGTAACACTTGCCCGCTTGCCCTGCATGGGCAACCAAAATCCACTGGGGACAAGTGAAATTGAATTTGCGCTTGCCCTTTTATGGCAAGTGGATTTGGTTTCAATCAAATCATTGCTACATGTATGTATGTCCAATCTTTTACAGGCATGGGAATTTTCCTTCAATACGCTGATTTCAGACTTTTTCATCAACATTTTGAGAAATAAAAAGTTGTCAGTTCTGTTTGAAATGCCCAAAAATGCCATATTCCTGGTAGGGCATTGTAGGGGGTGGAAAATTTCAGACTTTTTGAAGCAGATTTCAGATTTTTTCATTCCCATTGCCTGCTTTTACCATGAACTCATGGTGGATGGAGAAATCCGTGGCGTGTCCGACTCCTACTCCTCGAGTCCTCCTACTCCGCTTTACTCACTGCACATCGGGTCGCATAGGTGTGGTGCAGGATAGGGTGGGGCGAGATAGGGTGGGGCGAGAGACCTGGGGATTTCACTAGCTGAGATTCCATGGGCCAGGCTTGCACCCTACAGTAGAATGGGTCGACTGAGTAGTGTGCGATGAGTAGTATAGAAAGGGCACGCCATCTCCCTATTTATCTATTTGTGCATCTGAACTATCTATCCCCATCATAATATCTGCCTTTAAAAGATGAAATTTATGACCGAGCAAAGCGGGAAAGAGGATTTGTAGCTACTGTGACTGTCATCAGAAAATATTGTCACAATTGAATATTTTCATGAGGCTCGTCGATGTTGTAGTCAGCATGTCATGGCAACTGGATCTGATTCAGGGCAACCAATTTAAACTTTTAGCTTGCTCTGATGGCAACCACCTGAAAAAGTTAAGTTACACCACTTTGGACTTGTGAATATACATGTCGAGGCATTGCTAAGTAGCATATCAGCTTAGAGTTCAGCCAATCAATCGGAAACAATGTGTAGGTTCTGTAAATTAGCTCACACGGAACCTACACAGAACTAATTCTGGTCTGTTGACCTGCGAAATGAAGCATTCCATTGTTTAATTCAAAATCACTAAGACAGTACATTGGAAGAACCAAAAATGCAAACTAGCAACTTTGAATTTAAAATATGAATGGTCAAAAAAGTTACATTTTTTGTTTTGTGTGATGGGGTTTTGTGTTTGCAGTGCAGTTGGTCTCCTGTGGCTTTTGTTCGGATCCCACACTTGACAAGGATGTCGTGTATATAAATGATTGACTTATTTTGGATTTTAGAACTGGTGTACGTCAATGACGTAAATGCTAGCCTTGTTCATTTACATTTTGTTTCCTTGATCTTTTTCTGCCCTAGTAGTGCACACAGTCATGACAGTGACATGGGAAAATGTGTTTGCAGTAGTGCCATCAGGGTCACGACAGTACATACATGTACATGCAGGGCCTGATCTAGACTTTTAGTTTGGGCACCCTTACCTGGCGCAGAGTGTGATAAGTTATAGTGAAATAGGCCGCGATGTGGGACTGTCGAAGCCCATGGAAGCTGTGGGAGTATTGAATGGTCTAAATACAGCCTGATAACTTAATATTTGGCAATAGTAATTGCATTAATATAGGTTTCAGCCTGTTCAGAGGGAATTTGCTAACAAAAATATATATATATTTTTTTTTTTTTTTTTTTTTTTTTTTTTTTTCTCATTTGGGCGCCCAAATTCATGGCGCCTATAACGGGTTCAAAAACGGCCTGGATCAGGCCCTGACATGTACATCAGTCAATTAATAGAAACGTCTGTATGTACATGTGTATATACCTGCACAGTGTAGAATTGGTACATGTATCAACAAATACCATGAAAAAAAAAGAACAAGGCATGCATTGTTACAACTTACATGCAGACATACATGTAGACTGAATAAATACAAATCCGCATATAAAATCACATCGTCTCAAGCCAGTGTATCGATCGATCTATTGGGATTTAGGATTTAACTGGACTTTAATACAGCGAGAGTGCTTTGACAGGACCACTTTGACGGGACCGCTTTGACAGCAAATATGTCACGAAAAAGCATCAACTATCGACTTCTAAGTCTGGAACTTTGACTGGGTCGAAATTTTGCAAACTGAGAAACGTGATTTTTGTTTCAAGACAATAACTTTATTGAAACTTTTTTTAAGGCATTTTGCCATACATAGATTTTTATCATGGAGATGCAAACATGGAGTGGACTCACTCTGTTGGGAGTGATTTATTTCTAGTCAAATTATTTAACAATCAAATGGACAGTAATTTGTTACCTTAAAACTTGAAACCGTCAGTGCTGGTCAGAATTGTGGCTGTTGATTCGTCATTGTAAACTGATTTCTGAGATAATACATATGAATAGTGCTTGTTGAATAAAGCTTAAGTGATAAAAATAGGGGGACACCATGCTTTCTTAGAAAATATTGGCTTCTCAGTCCTATTTCCTGGAGAAAGTTTTCTTTTTATTGAAAGTGAATAAGAGTGAATTTTGGGAGATTCCTGAAGAATAATTTTCAACCACTGAAGCACTTGAAACCGTTGAATCTAAAATGTCAATTTTTTGGCCAGTCCTATCACACTATCGAACCACCAGTAAAATGCATAAATTATTGTGTTGTGTCTTTTGTTGATTTTTATTCCATTTTGAGATGTCTGGGTACTTTTGTCAGGAAATTCAGCTTGTTTTGAAAAATTCGACAAATCACCATGTTGTAGCCCCATAAGAGGGTGGAAATGAGTGAGTGAGTGAGTGAATATGATTTAATGTCACTTTCAACTATATTTCAGTCATATCACTGAATGATATCACTGAATGATGTTGGGTCCTATTGTTTTTCACACCCAGGAACCACACGGGTGGGGTCCTATTCCTTTTCACACCCAGGAACCCCACGGGTGCCTCAGTTAGTCGCCTTTTACGACAAACTGTCTGAGGAGCTGAAGCCTATTCTTACCATGACCTGCGGTGTGCACGACGACATCCCAGGTCAATCTCCGGAAGCCCCACGGGGCAGGAGGGAAATGAACATCCTCTACTCCCTTAAAGTTAATTTGCTTCTGGTGGGACAGAGAGTTAGACACAGGTAGAACTTTGCCACCCACATGTATACATACACAATATTAAGTACAGTTGGTTTGTGTATATAAATTGGACAACCAAGTGATAGCTCATGTCATAATCTCATTACATGGAAGGTTCACAAAGGTGCTACATGTAACATAGATCTATTTTGTGCTTGTGTACATGATGTTTTAGGGGATTTTTTTCACCAAATCTAGTATTTATGTGTAAAAGCTATAGTCGTCATGCTGTTTGGACGTGTTTACAACTACTTGTCAAACCATCACAGCCTTTTAATAAATATTCTATTTTTTGATACACCACATGTTGTCTCCCTGACGAGATAAGCACCACGTACACATGTATTATCTAGAGTGACTCAAATCACGGACATTTTATTACATAATGCAAAAATATAATAGTTTCTGGTCACCACACGTTCTGAATCCTACGTAATAAAACCTTTTTTTTTCACGAATTTTTCAACAAATGGATCTCCTTCATGTCCTTACTACTAGTCCTCAAACTGCAATTCAAGTGCACATTCATCATGTTCATCATGTTCATTGGCTGAATTTCCCCACATGATACATGTAGCATAATACTATTGTGACTTCCCCCCAGTCTCGTGGGGAAAAATCGGTAACAGCTTGACCAGCAACCTGACACTGGGCTTAAACACAGGGGCAAGCTGACATACTACATCACTGACAGCTTGCTGACATCCCAGCACACAATCACGCTAATGATCACGCTAATGTGTGGAGGCAAGCAATTTTGTCAGCTGAAGAATGACCCCTTCACACCAGGTAGCCTGGCTTTTCCACTCGAGCATACTGACCTACTTTCCCCACCATATGATTGGCAGATATAAGATCATTCCACCTGAGTCCTGACCCAATTGGGAGGCGGCCAATCAAGCTGTCCCAAATTCTTTTCCTACATAAATTAAAATTTGAAAAAAAGATTTTTGATATTTTTGAGAGTTATTAAAATATGATAGAAACGATTTACAGTATATCACAAGCCCATGCAGTCCAGTGAAATGACCAATCAGTGACACCGAAAGTCAAGTCCTTTCTTAGGTCCGAAAGTACTACATGGAGATTTTGTAACCTTTGACAAATTTCAGGATATTATGCAAGGCAGATCCCAGAGGAAATTCTTGTCCTAATAAAAGACATCACTGGTTTCATGCTACAATCCATACTTGTAATACCGGTCATCTCAGTCCTGTAATTGTGTTCGCTGACTTGCTTGACTAGACCATATCAATAGTGCACAGCAACTACACCCTGTGGCTTTGTGTGAATTGGCTAGTATGTCAAAACAAGGTCAATACTCCATGTCAGGTCATGCAACTTTAAAGCAGCCTGGGACATATGACCAAATTTTCTTAGACTACAATGTTTGTGTGTATTTTGGGAAATATGGCTAAATTTCTACGAAGTACATGTAGGCTCTCATTTGCAAATTGTCCATTGAGTGAGTCAGTAAGGCAATCCGTCCGTCCGAATCCTTCTATCGACAAAATAAGGTGAACCGCTGACATTAGAACCTTGATTTTTGGCATGAACGTGCAATAGGGGACTGTTACCAGCAAGTTCTGAGCTGACCTTCTTAGGTGACCTATAAACCTCAAAATTTTGAGAGGATTTCAGGTTATTTCTAGATAGACATGATAGAGGGCCCCCAAGTCATCTCGACCGTCTTCCGTATTCATCTCTTGATGGTCTCCTGTATTCCTATAGGAACCGCTGACATCAGAGCCTTGATTTTTGGCATGAACGTGCATTAGGGGACTGTTACCAGCAAGTTTTGAGCTGACCTACTTTTGATGAAAATTTGACCTACTTAGGTGACATATAATAAACCTCGAAATTGGCAAAAACATATCTTAGGTCAAGGTACACACTTAAATCATATCAAAACCTACTTCATAGGTCCTGTGGCGTTGGTCACACTACTGAGTACTCGTGTTTCATCTGACCAAATAAAATGAAATGGATACCTATCAGAGCCAGAAATAATTGTTTGTGTGTACACATCATGAAAGAAAACAAGCCGAGCAGTCTAAGAACATGAAGAATGGAGCTGCGCAAGCGGATTGCAAAGTTGATCTCTTCGCTGCACCACGTGAACTGTAAAATTGTGGTGTGACAATAATATTGCTCGGAATGTTCAGTTTTTTTATTGTATCGGGTCATATACATGTAGTACACATTTACATGTATATATAATTTCCGCGAAAGGCAGCGATAGCATTATTACCTGTGTATAGACGGGTATGTCCGAGTGTTGCCAGCCAATAAAACACATGATCAAAGAAATGGGACAATCGGAGAGATATTTATGAAGAAAATTTTGTTCACTCGTTCACACGGCTACACTGAACAAAGACAGTTTGATCATATGTTCCAGGCTTAATGAACATGGTACCGGTACATGTCAATGAGAAAAAAATGATAGTAATTGCATCAAACATAATGGATGACGTAAAAATAGAAAAAATAAAACAATGTGTTATGGTTCTCATTTTCAGACTTTATCATGTTTATAGTTCTGAAGTACACATAATACCAGTGATAACTTCATCACCATCAGATCAACCTTGCATGAAATATAAAATTACACCATGCATAAACCTGTGTTTGTAGTGTATTCAGGTCAGTCTGGAGCTCCCATAATTGTAGCTGTACCTTTAATACAAAGAGAGAGACTTAACTTGTAGAGTGCAATATTGTGTCCCTTGTGGGAAGCATTTCCCACTGTTATATTTTGTTAATAAATATTTACAAATCATAACTTTGCCAAACTGTACTCTCTCCTCAAATGTCAAATACACATGTACATGTAGGATAATTATCCAAATAGTTCAAATCCCGCTGAAGACCAATTTGTTCTTTCTCTCTCAAAATCATCTCATGATTCTAAGTTGCTACATGTAAGGATGGGCAATATGTCATATCACATAGCCATTGCTTCATATTGTATATTGTTTCTTTGACAGCTGGCACAAATCCAGACAAACCTGATAGTTGACAGATTGAAGGAGTTGTACCCAGAGAACAAATATGAAATAAGTAAGTACATACATATCCTTGCAAGCTGCTTCACTCCTGTCCAGATTCTCATATGTACACCAGATCAATGTAAGTTTGATAATTTAGAGAGGAAAACTCATGACTTCTAGAGCTTGCCTGTCCTGTTTGTCATGTTTGTAGCAGGAAATCCCTGTACATCAGGTGCACAGCAGAGCCGGGGGAACCAGCGGTGGCCCGCACATTATTTGGCACCGGAAATTGGAAATATTTTACACATCGGTGAAGTGAGCTTTTCTGGCAGAATAACTTTGTCTTAAACTGACGAGAACATGACCTTTCATCTGAACACCCATATTTTAATAAGATTCTTCTCTTTTTTTGTCTCTTTGAAAGGGTTTGAAAGGTGGAAATTGTTACATTTTTCAGCCTAAAATCATCTCTGATAATGCGCCAAAGTGCATAGAATGAAGGGTAGATTTTATCAAATTTTTCGAGGTGTCCCCATCCCAGTCCTTCACCAGATTTCGCCCCCCCTCCCTCCCCAATGTTGAAATGCTTCTGCCATGCCTGTACAGGTAAGTATTTTCTGCTAGAGCAAATTAAGTACGCGAGCTAACAATAGTCCACGTCAAAATATTTAGGAGAGGGTATTTGAAAGTCAGGCGAGTGGTGGTTGCAATATAATACAATATAAAATATGACAGTTTACAGCACTGAGCTAAAAATCACTCTCGTGGCATGAATTTACGCGAGTGTTTCCGTGCAGGTGAGCTATCACTCATGCTAAACACGAAGCCCTGCTAGAGCTGTCATGGGGAAATACAATAATAATGTACATTCAACTAATAGTCTCTTGTGTTCAAAAAATTTGCGATAGCTCTTGATCACTGTCCTATAGATTTAGTATTACGAGAGTGATCACTGTATTGTACAAGTAAGAATGATTCACTCTTGTCAGTCTGTTCATTTTCCAGGAGAGTGATCAATAGCTCTCCTGAGGGAAAAGTTAGGAGAGTGATGGAGAGGGATCTCCCCTTAAAATGCCCTCTGTTACATTGATAACTAAACTTACTTTATGCCAAATTAGGATTTTAATGTACATGCAGATATTATCTAGCCATGATGAAGAGTTATCCTTGTTTCAACGGTGAATTCCTGGACATGGTAGGGGTGATGATGTCATAGTTGATGTCTAAACCTGTCTGTTTCTTGCCTAAATTTTATGTATGTTTTGACTGCTCTTCAAACATTGTCAAATTTGTTTATGTCCTCTTCCTTTCATTTTTCAGCTCTTATGTCAACAGTTGGAGACAACATCCTGGACACAGCTTTGGCTAAGGTGAGGGATGGAGTCCATAAAAGTAAAAAGTTTTTGAAAAACAGCCGCTATTGGTCACAAACCACTAAAAAACAGCCTTACTTACTAATATGTAGTAAATTGGCTGCGCACATCTTGACAAAACTATTTTCTCTAATATTTGCCACCACAAATGAAAAAATTCAGCATACATTCGCTACCTTTTTTTCAAGCCACGGCTGCCAGAAATTAGATCATTCTGCCCGACACAATCACTGGGAGATGGGCATTCAAACTGGTCCCAAATTTTTTCCTATTAAAATTTTAAAAGGTTGTTTTGATATTACATGTATTTAGTGTTGAATATTATAAAAAAAAGTACTAAAATATATCCCAAACTATTGCTCGCCCAGTCAGGTATAATGACCAATCAAATTTCTCCGGAAGTCAAGTCCTCATTATAGTCTTAGGCTAAAATGCTGGTGGACTTTTATGTGTTGGCAGTTTCGTTCCATCGGTTGATCTGTTTGTCCGTTCTTGTCTGTCTATATCTGTGATCATTTTCTATCTACAGTTGCCTTTTTTTATGAGTGGGTGCATTGGGGACAGATGATGTGTCGCATACCAAAATTGAGTTCACGGTCACTGCGACTCCAAAATCCGGAAGTCATTAAAAATCGAAAATTCTTTTTGAATTGATACATTAGAGAGATACCATGTCACGTTCCAATATCAAGGTTAAGGTCAAATGTCATGGTCACCAGCCCAAAAATCAGGACATCGTTGAACGTTATGTACGCAGGGGATGTCCCTGGGCTTCATGTTTGCTTGCATGTATGTATATACTGACATGATGATGTTTACACATGTTGAAACTTTGACTCTTCGTCTACATGTAATAACCTGTTAAATGTATTATGATTAAATGTATCTAACAATACATTTTATTCACTCGTAGATTGGCGAGAAAAGCCTGTTTACCAAAGAACTAGAGAAAGCTCTGGAAGAAGAAGAGGTGGATTTTGTTGTCCATTCCTTCAAAGATCTACCCACGACATTACCAAAGGGACTCGTTATTGGAACTATTTACAAGTTAGTGCATTCTGTTGTTCACATTTCATAACATAATGTACCTTTCTGGCATGTTGGGATATTGCCATATTTGTGTGCGTATTGTAGGGTTCATACACGGCATGGTCAACCTAGAAAAGCCTTCAAAATGAAAAGATAAAAATTGCTTTTCCATGTCTTGAAAATCCTTGAAAATCAACAGTTCCCCCCCCCCAAATGGCCTGGAAATTTATTAGAGTCAGTCGGACAGGTTTGTGAAATATCTAATATCTTGCTTGCATACAAACGTTTCAGACAAATTATAATCCAGATAACATTTATTGTTTGTTCTTTGTGCTATATGATCTGGTGTATGCATGGTGTAAGGCACTCTTATGATTGGAAATGAGGTTAGGGCCTGGAAACTTCTGGAAATGGAAGGAAAATTTCAATGCCTGTTGCAGGTGTATGAGCCCGGATATTGGACATGTTGGAGAAGTACAATATATGTGACCAGGGCTTTATATTACACACTTAGCCAAAGTCGAGATACACCCAAAGTACAGAGTCAAAAAAAACAAAAAACGAAGTCATAATAAAAAGGCGGAAAAGTGAAATATTTTTGAATTTTTTTTTTAGCGTTGCACACCACTGTTGAGGGAAATCCCTCATCAAAGGCTCATTTTCACATTATTGAGATAACTGAGAAGAGCCTGTCTGTTCACTGACCTGTGACTTCAGCTGATCAGCTACTGGGTTGTATAATTTCACTTTCCTTTATCTTTTAACCCAGAAGACTATTCTGAACTGGTGATAGCTAGCTGACATAATTTTATACATATGGACTAGATTTTCTCACTATTCAAGCATACATGTAATGACACTTTCTTTGAATAGTGGGGAAATATAGTAAATATGTGTAAAATTATGTAAGTTATCACCAGTTCGGAATAGTTTCCTGGGTTAAAAGATAGGGGAAAGTGAAATTATACAACCCAGCTGATCAGCTAAAGTCATGGATCAGTGAATAAATGGGCTCTTATTTTTCTCTCAATGTGCAGCTGAACCAGTGCCATACATGTATTTGAATCAAAGCCTATAGCTACATTGGTACCTAATTTGTCTGAATTCAGGGATTTTCAGTATTTCTCTAATTTGGGTTCAGCTCTCACCCTGATCAAATTCTGTCAGATTATTTTGGTTTGGTTTATTTTATTAGCCCATGTGTAACATTGCTAATTAATTTATATAAAAAGTGTCAACATTTTCAATAAAATTTGAAATGAGCGGTACTCAGTTTCCACCGTAACCTCATGTCTGCTGTAGTATTCAACTAAGGTGAAACCTGTGTATACCGATCTTGCTTGTGATGAGACCATAGTGTCAGTTTGGTCAGGGTTCTGGTTTATTGAGGTTCAACATACATGACATACTTAAAATTTAAGTATTGGGATCATGTCCGTATTTAGAGGTTGGTCTGTTTACCCAGGTGCCGGTACTCACAAGTTTCACTGTACCGGTATATGTTTTCAACCATACATATATTTGTAGGAGAGATGATGAACACGACGCTGTTGTCATGCATCCCAAACACAAGGGCAAAACCTTGGAGATGCTCCCGAAAGATAGGTGAGGCATGTGCCATAAATATTGTGATAGGTCATATATGTAAATCATCTATACATTGAAATATTGTATTATTGATGTGCTTCGACATCCAGTAAACCGGCAATTTACTGGAAATTTTCTCTTTTCCTTTGAATTCAATATACTAGTAATTGCTAAACTAATTCATTTCTTGCTCCACCCTGATGGTTTTATGAAACTTTTCTAGCAAGTGGTTCAACATGTTCGCGATCTTAAAGATGTAATCGGCCTCAAATTTTAGGATGGAATCAATTATTCTTAAACTCCGCGAAAGTGACACATATGTATTGACAGATACAAAATAAAACACATTTGACATGCTTGACCACATAAAGCTAGCCTTGTGTCTGCCATTCTTGAGAAAATGAAAGAAATTGATTATCAAAAATAAATAGCTGTCAAGCATATATGTGTTGTTTTTTGCTCTGACACTTAACCATGTGCTCTGCTAGTGTAATAGTATCCAGATTGTGAGTTTACTCAAACATCATGCAGTGACTTCATTTTCATTTTCGCATAGAACACATACCTGTACCAATGTCGAGACCGAAAGCCTGTTGAAGTGGACCGAATTTCAAATTTCTAATTTTTACCTCTCGGCCATGACCAATCGACGTCAACCCTATGTCTCCCATCAGTGAAGTTAGCATGATATTTCTTCAAGGAATATAGTGTAACTAGGATCTGTAGCTGGTGATGGACCAGAACCATTGACCATTTTTAGGTCAAATTTTACCTTAAATATGGATTAAATGCTTATAGTTTTATAACTCTTGAAAGATTATAGGTAGTCTTCCTAAATTTGTACCACAGGTGCATCTGCTAATTGACCAGAACTTCATTGAAAATGATTGACCTTGATCTATTGTCAAGGTCAAATTATGCGGTTATATTAGATTAAATGATATCCGCACAATATCTTTTGAAAGATTATAGCCTAGGTACCCATATTGATACCACGTATGCATCTGGTGATGGACCAGAGGCCTATCAAAGATCATCGACCATGATCTACTTTCTCAAGGGCAAAAAATATGTTAAATGTAGATTCAATGTTGTTAGCACATCTCTGAAGGATTTAGATGTGCCTCCCATATCCACACTACATGAACATAACAAAATGCTCATTGACCAGAATTTTATTGAATATGACTGACTCCTAGCTGGTCTTTCCATATATATATACAAAGAATGACTGGACATGTACGAACAATGATCCTACTTCCAAAATTCAAGCCAGACATTCATGTGCATCCAAGCAGCCGAGAAGTTTTGATCCATTGGACTATTTTTTATCATGTTCTACAAGCACTGACAAGACTAAAGTATATTTGTTTGCTTTTATATTTCCAGTGTTGTTGGAACCAGCTCCTTGAGGAGAATCGCTCAAATACAGAGGAAGTACCCACACTTCAAATATATAGACATCGTATCCTTAACTGCATTTAAACTATATCCATTTGTTGAAATTGTTCCTAGATAATTATGTGGTCAGAACACTTTGGGTAGTATATGTAAACATTACACAAAACTTTAACTTTTAGACAAAAGTTCACTGCCCACATTGTATCACTACTTCAACATTACATATTTGTGTAACACCATAGTTGCCAGGTTAGGGTGATCCCGCTCTCTAAAATGGAGGTAAAAAAGGTCGTTTTTGCTCAATAACTTTTGATTCATTCTTAACCAATGCATCAAAATTTCAGGTGCATTAATTTATTTATTGTTCCATGTCATAAAATTAACTTGCCATGTGAAGAACCAGCCAATGTTTAAACAGCACGAAGGATGTTTGGTCTATTATTATGCAAATTAGATGACAATTAACTTTTTTCGCTACCATTTAATGCGGATAGATATGTCTGTATGCGCCTCAAGAGGATTATGTGAACTGATTTATTGAGCGAAAATGACCCTTTTTTCCATTTTAGAGAGCAGGGTTTCCCTAACCATGTGAAATATATTTGTAATATTTCTCAAATTAATTAATTAAAACAAAAAACTCCTTCGTTAATTCGAAAAGATCAGATTGTAATATGATATATTTATGTACATTTCATAATATAAATTAAGATATCTTCCCTCCAATTATGCATGGACAAAACACCTGGAGAAAACTGGTGAAAGTTGATGCTGGATTTTCATGATGTTCCTTAACACATTGCTAAAGAGAGGGAATCTCAACACAAGGCTGAAGAAGCTGGATGATGATAACAAATATGACTGTATCATTCTGGCTGTGGCTGGACTCGACCGAATGGGCTGGTCCGATAGAATTGCACAGGTATTACAATCAACCCTTTCTTTGAAATCAAAATTGCTGTAACCCAGTCTAACTCACAATCAAGGGGAGGCTACTTTTCTTTTTTCCCAAAAGTCCATGCTGAATTAGACTTGTTACCTCCCCTGTTTCCCCTGTATATATCCATACAGTAAGGTAATGGCCAGCATTCGTTTTGCTGATGAGACAGATTTAATTCGAATTAGAAATCTATTGGCTGATAATTTCCAACAGCCTCATCGATTATCACAGTTCAGGTTGTTCATGATCGTTCATTCCCCGGGTCTGTTGGTGTTAATTGGGACCAGATACATTCCTTAATGTGGAAAACGAGCCTGCATCGAGACAGAATTATGAAGCAATGGTCAACTGTATGGACATACATGTACAGTGGAGATAACCAGTGTAGAACTGAAATGGCCTGTTGCATGGCTGCAACTGAGAGGGAGATAGATTATCTTCTTTCGTCTGATATTTCCTTCCTTCTGTTATTTTTTTCCTTTTGTTATTTTCATCCTTCTGATTTCTTCTGTTTCATTCCTAATCAAAGTTGTACATGTATGTAGGTGCCACAGTAGGGAAGCTTATTAAATCTCTGTTTGGGATAAATGATGTAGCTACCAAATCTGGTTTCAGGGACTAAAATAACGGATCTGAATGAACAGTATGGGAAATCAGTGTTTTCCCCAAGAAAATTGTTCACAAGGGTTTAGAACACAAGTTGTAAAGTCATATATCGGACACTCCACTTCTGACCTGGTGTAAGTTGTTTGGTGTAAAATGACCAGAGACCTGGCTCTATTGCCAACACTGTTATCAAAAATACTAAAGATCTGGCTCTTCCTTCATGTTCTTGTGAGCATGCGAGTTTCACATTACTAAAGCAGGCCTCCGAGTGTTCCTATATTTTTCAGATTTTCCTGTAATTTTCTATATTTACTCAAAATCTCCTTTAGCTCCTTTATTTTTTCAAAAAAGCTAAATATTTCAACTTGAATATCATGAGAAACATGACAAATGGCGAGAGTAATATCTGTTTTTGTGATGTCGATATCATCGATAGAATATAGGGTTAAGATCTTCTAAGTCCTGCTGGTCACATGGGCAGTGCTGATAAGGTATGCAGAATGAAATTGTATAAAAATGTCCCTATTTTCTCCTATATTTCTAGGGAAACTTTCCTATATTTTTATGAAAAACCTCCTATATTTTCTCCTATATTTTTACTGAGGGGCACTCTGACCCCTGTTAATGTCAAAAAATAATTTTGTTTAATTCTGCACAAGCCTGGTTTCGTACAGATGAAATAACTGACTTCAATATTTTGAACGTTCAGAGACAAAAGTGGCATACATGTAAAACAGTGCTTTCACCGACATTTGAATTTGGGCTTTCATCTGTTGTTTGCTTGGATTTCTTAATATAGCAAAACTTTGATGCATAGAACCAAAACAAATTTGTTTTCAAAGTCACCTTAGCTGCCACAATTATAGATCCAAATATAATTTTGGTTCAAGGTGTCATATTTTAGATATATGAAAACAATCCATGCTAAAATGTATACGAAAAAGCCAAAAACAAATGAAAGCACATGTTTCAAACATCAGTCAACGCTGTTTTACATCACTTTGGACTCTGAACAGTAACTTGTTTATTTTGTCTGTATGAAACACAGCTTTTTGTGTCGAATTAAAGAGATCACTTTTGCCTTCACTCCACTCACCTAAGAGAGTTTTTCATATCCTACCATAACTGCTTCTTTACTCATCAGTTATCATTTTTTCTGATCTGTTGACAACTTGCACTCGTATGCATGTCAATCTAATTAAAATTAAATCCTCTCTGCTCCCCCATTTGGATATGTCCCTAATGGGATCTAGTGTCGACCAATCTCGAGAACTCTTCATAGTGCTTTGAAGGGAACTCAATGGTAGGGGCTTTTTGGTTGGCTCAGCTGAACAGTCGCCATGCAAGCTGGCGGGGTATTTTCTGTTTTTGCCCTGCTCCCGCCAGATTGGCACCATAATGTGGGGTAGAAATATGGACTGGTCCTTGGCATAAACCTTGGATTAGAGCGGATACGATGACCCTATCTCCCCTTCCCGACTACAAGTAAAGTAGTTAAGATGCGACCGTGATAAGACTATTAAATATTCATGACCTGTGCGCTCTGAACACCAAATTCAGTTGAAATCAGTAAGATCCTACATAGCGAGATATGATTGGGGAGCATTGATATGATATTAATTTATTAAGATTGGTATGCATGTATGTTCATGCCATCAAAGAAATACATCTCATCTTGTTCTCAAGGATAAAATGTATGCAACTAAAAAATGGTATCTGGCCATTTCCAAAATCTGCATTGTGCGATCTTATGTTCTTATAATAAAATCTTTTTATTTCCAGAAACTTAAACCTAGTGTGTGCATGTATGCCGTGAGCCAGGGTGCCATGGCTGTGGAGTGTCGTGGAAACGACAAGAAAATCCTAAAGATGTTATCCTCATTGTCGCACTATGAGACTGGTTTGAGGTGTGTGGCTGAGCGGGCCTTTCTCAAAACATTGGTAAGTCAGTAGACCTTTTTGATTTGTTACCCCTCAATCAAAATTGGCCTTGGAGTATTGTCATCATCGATTGTCCGTCATCTTGTTATCACCATGAGAGGGTGAAAATAAATTTATGTGTATTTTATACCTCATAATCTGTGTACATGTATGCAATTTTTTTGAATTCACCAAATCTCGCACTCATGGCATGGTCACTGTGAACTGTGTAAGAGCAGAGTACTTGATAATAATAAAGCCCA
>JAVTVY010037461.1:0-16823 GCA_036873755.1 Hanleya hanleyi
CAGTGACCTTTGACCTTGACCTAATTTTTGGTATGCGACACTTCACTTCCCCTATTGAATTCACTCACCAAAAATTAGAAATTTTTAATAAATTCCTGATTTTTCGGTCAAGCTGATCTTTGACCTCTGACCTCGACCTACATTTGGTATGCAACGCATCGTTCCCCCTAGGGAATCCACTCACCAAAAATTAGAACTGTAAATAGAAAACTGTCAATAATTCATGGTTTCTGATTTTTAGGCCTAGGTGACCTTTGACCTCGACCTCAACTTCGGTACGCAAAACATCGTCTCCACCTAGTTTATCCACTAACAAAAAATTGCAAGTGTGGCTAGAAAACTTTCAAATATATAGACCAGACACGAACATTTCAGTGATTTCCATTTTTGACCTCTGATCTCGACCTTCATTTTGGTACGCGACACATCGTCCCCAAAAATATGTCCCATATATAGAACGGGCTTGAGGGATGGACAGACGAACACATGGACGGAAACCGCCATCACATAATATGTCCGCCTATTTGGCGGACGTATAAAAACCTGTACATACATTAAAATTTATACAACAAACTGATTTCTCTCACATAACCTAGAATAGAATCTTCTTTTACCCGACTAAAAAGATCTGCTCAATAAAAAGAATCTCTTGCAATCTTAAAATCTATACAGTCGATCACATTATGTTCCACTGTGAGATCTTCGTGGTACGGAATACACCTTGGGAGTGGTTATTTTTTTTAGAATATGTTCGTGAGTTTATCGTGTATGGTCAATTCTACATCGCCTGATCATGGCTTCATTGAACCGTTTCTGGCTGCTCAGAGGAGCATAGCCTATAGTTTTCTTTTAACTCATGAAGCTTGTTTTTATGCTCAGCATCATTTACATCTTTAATTCTGCACTGTTCCTATGCAAATGTACAATGACAAGAGAACTTACTCAAACTTATGTGTGTAGTATTCGAGGAAGCCCAGGAAGAGTTCACCCACAGATTGTCTATTATCAGAGGTGAAGGGGATCACAACAGGTCGTAATGACCTCACATCAGCATTCGCTTTGAATGTTTCCTACAAAAGCAATATGAGAAATGTGTTAAAGGGACTGATAGTCTGAAAGTCGTATGACATGACATTCATGCTGCATCATTCATAAAACATAGACTTGAATATGTCAGAGTACAAGTCATCCAGTAACAGACTTCACAAAGTTTTAAGAGTTGTTGCCAAAAGGTGAGGTTCATTCCATTATCTTCTATCCATCAACAGATTAAAGTATTGCCTTTAGAAGTTAGACAGTTATATTCACTGCATGTGGCAACTCCGTGCCTGCAGATGTACATGTGCATGCAGAAGGGAGTCACTACAAGACATTGTCTTCCCCTAATGTATCCTCTAAAACACAAAGTTGCATTTTTCAATGATTTCCTGATTTTGGGGGTCACAGTGACCTCACCTCAATTTTGGTATGTCACACACCATCACCACCTAATGACACAAAAAAGTGATTTTTAATGATTTCCTGATTTGGGGGTCACAGATACCTTGACATTTGAGCCTGACCTCAATTTGTTATGGGACACATGACCACACAAAAAATGTGATTTTTTTTTAATGATTTCTCTATTTTGGGGTCACAGTGACCTTTCACCTGGACCTTAAGTTTGGTACACACATCTTTTCCCCCTCATGAATCCACTCACTAAATATTTGCAGTTTTCAATGATTTCTTGATTTTTAGGTCACTGTGACATTTGACCTCTGACCTCGACATCCATATTTGCATGTCCCAGATATAGACTGGACACAAACGGAAAGATGGATGGACGAAAATCGTCCTCACATAATCAGTCTGTCTTTGGGCAGGCAAAAAAACAGGAGGCAACAGAATTAGTTCTGAGATATTTCACATTTGATAATTAATACCAATTTCAATGAAGAGTGGGTGATGAGAAACCAAATATTAACATTTATGGACCTAACTCATAAGATTCATTCGTATGTGCTTCTCGCTGCACCAGCCAATAGTAGATATAGTGAATTAGGCTACTCAAATATGATACTTTGTTTCTCAAATTCCGCCGCATGATCAAATTTATAGCTGCATGTTTTCTTTTTATATCAGTAATTTTTTTTGTCTCATCTGTAAGAATCCCACGATCCATCCTCCCCACAGCGCATGCTCCATTTCGCAGGCTCCATTATCCACCCTGCCTCCAATAACGGAAGTTGACCTTTACTACGTTGCTATGACGTATAGGGGAAAACCCACGTTCACACGGTTCAGTTTGAATCCGGCTGAACAACTCCTTCAGTGTCGCACATAAGCGAACTACTTTTCATATGCTCTGTCCAGATAAACAGGGAAAGTAATCTCCAGATAATTCTTTTTAACGCCAGGTCAACAGAGGTATTATGCAGACTTGAAAAGTAATCAAAATGTTCTGCAAACATCTATTTTACTATATATGATGTCACTTCCGGCGATGTGCGCGAGGGCCCCGAATCCGGTCCAAAAATCTGACTGGTGGCTGGGGTATTATTAGACCCCCAGCGAGGTGGTTGCCCACGCTCATGGTGCGCCACAACAAAACTGAAGAAATACTCGCCACAACATATATGCAGCAGGCAAAATTATCTCCCCTTGATAAGCTTGGATAGCAAATGTACCAAGGGAGCCAACTCTGCAACTGCAACAGATTTGTATGTTAGGATTATCTCTCTTGGTTGGTGAAATCATTTGCACAATGCTGTTGGTTGAAAAGACTGCAAATTTGGAAAAGTCAGCCTTTTCACATTCTAACACCATTCACTTGATGTTCAAAACTGTTAATTGCCAAACGAAGTTGACGTTTGATATATTGATTAACTTTGAGAAACAAAGTATCATATTCGAATGGCCTTAGTGGCACTGTGAGCCAAGAAATAAACCTCCCCAAATAGTGACAGTGACCTTTCACCTGGACGTTAAGTTTGGTACACATCTTTTCCCCCTCATGAATCCACTCACTAAATATTTGCAGTTTTCAATGATTTCTTGATTTTTAGGTCACTGTGACGTTTGACCTCTGACCTCGACATCCATATTTGCATGTCCCAGATATAGACTGGACACAAACGGAAAGATGGATGGACGGAAATCGTCCTCACATTATCAGTCTGTCTTTGGACAGGCGAAAAAAAAAAGGAGGCAACAGAATTAGTTCCGAGATATTTCACATTTGATAAATAATACCAATTTCAATGAAGAGTGGGTGATGAGAAACCAAATATTAACATTTATGGACCTAACTCATAAGATTCATTCGTATGTGCTTCTCGCTGCACCAGCCAATAGTAGATATAGTGAATTAGGCTACTCAAATATGATACTTTGTTTCTCAAATTCCGCCGCATGATCAAATTTATAGCTGCATGTTTTTTTTTTATATCAGTAATTTTTTTGTCTCATCTGTAAGAATCCCACGATCCATCCTCTCCACAGCGCATGCTCCATTTCGCAGGCTCCATTATCCACCCTGCCTCCAATAGCGGAAGTTGACCTTTGCTACGTTGCTATGACGTATAGGGGAAAACCCACGTTCACACGGTTCAGTTTGAATCTGGCCGAACAACTCTTTCAATGTCGCACATAAGCGAACTACTTTTCATATGCTCTGTCCAGATAAACAGGGAAAGTAATCTCCAGATAATTGTTTTTAACGCTAGGTCAACAGAGGTATTATGCAGACTTGAAAAGTAATCGAAATGTTCTGCAAACATCTATTTTACTATATATGATGTCACTTCCGGCGATGTGCGCGAAGGCCCCGAATCCGGTCCAAAAATCTGACTGGTGGCTGGGGTATTATTAGACCCCCAGCGAGGTGGTTGCCCACGATCATGGTGCGCCACAACAAAACTGAAGAAATACTCGCCACAACATATATGCAGCAGGCAAAATTATCTCCCCTTGATAAACTTGGATAGCAAATGTACCAAGGGAGCCAACTCTGCAACTGCAACAGATTTGTATGTTAGGATTATCTCCCTTGGTTGGCGAAATCATTTGCACAATGCTGTTGGTTGAAAAGACTGCAAATTTGGAAAAGTCAGCCTTTTCACATTCTAACACCATTCACTTAATGTTCAAAACTGTTAATTGCCAAACTAAGTTGACGTTTGATTACTGATTAACTTTGAGAAACAAAGTATCATATTCGAATGGCCTTAGTGGCACTGTGAGCCAAGAAATAAACCTCTCCAAATAATACTTACAGGACAGAGATTTTGGAGGGAAGGCAAGACTGCAGGTGAACACCCATCTGTGTAATAATAACATACATATATTAGAACATAAAGAATTGATTACATGTTTCAGTAATTTTTCTGGAAAAATGGAACATATGAGTCGCATTAAAAGTATTCAGGGCTGGCATTTCAAATTAGTGCATTGTTGTTGTTTTTTCGTTTTTTTTCTTTTTTTTTGGCGGAATATGGCAATAAGAAGGGTCACAGGATAAGTAATTAGTGAGGTAGAACTTGAGAAACCACAACATCACAGTACAATGAAAGTTCTAAGACTTCTGATGATGTCACAAAGCCTAATACCTAGAAAGCTGATGTGTGTTATGTCACCTCATCAGGTACTGATGATCAGGCCAAGCTTCCAGGTACCATGTTGGTTTTCAAAAAATGTCAGAGAAGTGTTATCAAAGCCCACAATATTAACAATGATGGTCATTATGAAAACTTTTACCAAAAGTTAACATGAACTACCAAAATAAAACTACTATAATACCTTTTAAATGTCATTCTTGTAAGTTCTTTGATTTGCATTTAAAATGTGGTACATGTACTCAGGATATGAATATCAACATCTTTATTCTTGTGAGCAATGTTTTAATGCAAATTCTAGCATATACATGTATGTGAAGCCAATCATACTCACATTGTAAGTAATGGATGATCATCAAGGCGAGGGAGTAACTGGAGATTGTCATGTTTCTGGCATCATTGATGTCCTGAAACCTTGCCCAGTATTTGACGAACAGACCCAGTGGACGGACTCTCCAGTCCACTGAGGGGGAAAAACAGTAGTTGATTCAAACAACATTTCACTTCCTCATTTTTGATTTTCACTCATGTATCAATGAAGGAAGAACAACATGAAGGCACAAGAGTTAATACAGGTATGTGATGTACAGTGAAACCTGTGTATACTGACATATGGATAAACAGGTCAACCTCTAAATACTGACACTCCAGTACTTTGAACCTTGATACACTAGAACCCTGTCAAAAACGATACTATAATCTGGTCCAATGCATGGTCGGTATACACAAGTTTCATTGTAATTTCATTAAAAAAATCTTCTTTTTTAAATCTGGTTCTACTTAGACAAGATTTTTAAGACTGTCCTATATTTCAACTGAATCATCAACATTATACTGGGTTGAACTAAGGTATCAATTTCTGATTCAGTACCTTTCTGAAAGAATTCCCATCGTGCACCACCAGGTTTACATGAAATTTTAATGTCAGTTTAAAGTCTTCATTGAAGATGGAAATAAATAATTTCTGTCAAGATATACTCACAGAGTGCGTAATGTTTCAGCAGGTGTGTGTTACGGATTCCAACCAAGTTGTTAACATTGAGATCACATTCAACATCACTTTGAAAAGAGAAATATAAGGACAATCTGAGAAGGCCACATTCATTGGGATTCAGGAACACAACGTGTTCAGTGAACCCAAGTTTACATTGAAAAAGGCAATCAGAATTTGCACAAAAATAAATACACTATGGGTTTGTACACTGATGATGGTATTAAAAAGCAGAAAGTGACTTCGTTAAAGATGTTTATGAACAGCCTTGTAAAACATAAAGAAAGAGTTATTCATGACTTTGAGGTCGAATATCCAATGCTAATTGTATGGACATTGTCATTGTGGTTGCATTCTGGAGAGAGAGAGAGACACCACAATCATTACAGGAAAGTCTCATAAGAGATTTGAGCAAGGAATGTATGATAACGATAGATCTGTGATGTGATTTTATTGTTAGCCTATCTCTCTCTCATTCAGAAATTGCAGTAAATTCGAGGCCAGGGCAGGAAATTTGAAATATTAGATTTCCTACGAAACATTAAAGGTGAACTGAAAAGCTTTCCAATGTTCTGTTAAAACTTCTATAGTTGTTACAATTATGTGTGGTAATAGTTCTGTGTGTTATTGTTTTATTTTGGGTATATGAGAAGTCAAAACTTATACCGAGAGCCAGAACTTTTAAAAACATCATCGCTTGCCTCCCGTTGTTTTTGGAACGTCATGACGTTATAGTGGTCCTCGTTCATTCATCCGACGTAGCATGACGTCACATTTGAATAAAACTTGAATGAAGGGGACCATTATAACGTCATAACGTTCTACAAACCAAGAAAGACAAGCGATGCAAGTTTTCAACACGGATTTATAATAGGATAACTTAAATATTGTTATTAGTACAATTTTGCAAACTATGTTTGCCCCAAAAACGTATAAAAGTTATGTCACATAAGACAAGATGTATATAAGCAACAATTTAGATAAAATTAAAAGCTTTGCAGTTCACCTTTAAATGCCCCTTTACTACATGCAGAGGGAAAGTGAACTATGCCAATTGGATTACAGATGGAAATTACTGATCTCACCTTAGAGTATCACGGAAACGCAGGATGGGGACCTTGGCACGTATTACCTCTAGGTTCTTCACAAATGCTGAAATAATATGTACCAGTAATAAATTAACAGGTATTCCAATATGTACCAGTATTGAATTAACACATATTCCAAAATGTACCAGTATTAAATTAACAGGTATTCAATATGCACCAGTATTAAATTATTTGTTTTTTTAATTTCCCAAAATTGGGTCCTCACCGCTCACCTATTACCAAGATGTAAGATTTTATATCGATTCAAATGAATGTTGTATAGTATTTACCCACAAAAATGGCAATATTAATGGTCTCCCTACAAGACAGAAGTTCCGTGATTCTTCTTCACTTCCAACGGCATCATTAGGGGGAATTGTTGGGTGCAAACGACCCCCTCCCAGCACCGAGCTGTATGTTATTTTCCTTTGTATGACAACACACTACTGGTCTCTATAATAAGTAAGCATAGGGAACGACCTCTCAAAAAATCCTGGTGACCCCCATGACTTCCTTGTAATTATTCCATTATTACAAATGAACAGTGGTACCCAATAATAAAGACATGTAGAGTAATTCTTACAGCATTTGTAGAGAGCCCTCTGTATGGCATAGAGTAATTCTGTGGCCTCTTTCTTCTGGTCAATCTGTGTACAATACAAGTGAGAAGTCACATTTTGACATTAAATGTCCTACCAAATGTTCTTCACACTCCATACTTTTGTGATGCTAAATTATTATAAAAGAATACATTTGAAATTTTATAATGGTTTACTGTTTTTGAGAATGGTCAAAGTTTTAAATGAACAAACTTAAAACCCTCAAATATCACATCTGTTGGGAAACGGCGCAGGCTGTGATCTGTTCACCCAGGAACTCGGATTCGGATTACAACTGCTCGCTACGATCGATCGTAATCAGATTCCGATCTATTCACCCACTATTAAGTCTGAGTCAAATTACGATTGATCGTAGCGAACAATCATACCTAATGTTCTAGGTGACATTTCCATTGTAATGCCACCGATGCCACAAAGCTTCTACGAAATGCCTTCCTTGAAGTCACGATGATGTCGTCATCCCTAATTGTTGTATGAATGTACATCACAATATGACGTCCCACAGGAGTGAGAAGTCAGAGATATGACAGGATCGTAATCAGGTTCTGGTGTCTCGGGTCAGAGGTTGCCCCAATAGCTTTTTCATCACATTTGCTGTATTGTGTTTATATATAAAAATCGACTTTTCGTAGAAAAAAAAAATCCACTATTTGTTTGAAGAACTTCTCTGTATGTTTTCATGTAAATGTGCAGGGGTTATTTGGTTAAATGCCTGTATTCAATAATATTACAGATTGTTTCAGAAAGGTCAGCAATGCATCATGGGGATCCACAAGACTACAGATTGGTTTATTCGAATTTTCAACAAAAAAAACAACTATCCGGCAAAATGAAAAATTTGAAAATCAATTTTCCTATTTCTAAGCTTACACTTACCTTCACATACCTTTTTGCTATCGTGTTCTACGCGATTGCCTTATTGTAATACATTACCACAGAAACAAAATAGTCCCTGTGCTCCCCAGTGCCCATGCGCGAGTACCCAGAATCCAATCTGTCCGACCACGTAACTTCCTTCTTTCCTATTCAATCGCAGTGTGAATAACCCATCAGCGGGGAGGCTGGGAGGGCCATCACGGTATGTGAAGGTAAGTTTAAGCTTAGAAATAGGAAAATTGATTTTCAAATTTTTCATATTTCTTGCGCTGTAAAACTTACCTTCACATACCTTTTTGCTAGAATATCATAGCAGGACGGAGGGAATAGTGGTCGAAAAACAGAAAGGAATCTCAAGCATAGGCGAAGGGGAAAACAGGAGTCAGCAAGGTAATCGAGCGCCATAAACGCATGTAAGATGAGTATATTATGGCTATCGATCTATCACCCGGCCCCGATAAGAGGGCCCTGTGAACATGCTGACAGGCACTAGACCGAAACCTCCTGCCCCCCCCCCTTTTTTTTTGAAAATTGGGGAGAGCAAACACTTACCAAATTTTAAAATTGGTAGACTCACTAGGTCTAGTGCATACAGGTCGACGGGTTATCAACGGCCTGGGCACCACCCGCGGTCCCAGAGTGTAGAAATCCCGTCTCAACAGCGTCCAATTCCGGAGGTGATGACAGACAGACGTATCGCAAACCTCCAGATTGCGGCACTCAACATGTCATATGTCGTCCACGGAAATGTCAGATCATAGAAATCAGGATGTCAGTACAGCCCTGACCTGATGAATCCAAACCTACGAGAGTGTTACCTCCGCAGGTACGTCCGTGTACGCCAAAGGAGAAGTTTTGGAAAGCTAGGAAGAACATATTTTATATTTCCTGCTTTCGAAGAGGGACCGAAAGATGCCGTTGACGCCGGCCCAGAACAAAACGCAAGTGTCTGGACACGAGAGCTCTTATCAGGGCCCATAACTCTGCTATCATTTCAATTTATAAACTGTTGCACGGGTCGGGTTGACGGACTCCGGAAAGTAAGTCATAAGGTGACTGATACTAATGACAAATCCCGGAAGTGTGGAATCCGTAGATATGCTGGGATGACGAAATCCGGTTCATACTCCATGTAACACACGACAATGCGTAAACTAGCGAAGTCTGGAGGAAAAAAATATGACTAGGTTTTAGAGCCCATCAGCTGCGCTAAGACTTAGACAATAGTTTCCCACATGAAGTATCTGCCGGACTCCCGCGGTAACAAGCTACCAAACTGCAGGAATATAAAAACATCGTCATCTATGATCACAGTAGGTTATTATCTGATGTCATACATGTAGGCTGAAAGACACTCCTGAAACGATACAGCGCCCAAACCAGCTCCGGTACTGCAACGTCTGGAGTGAATCTCAGTACCCATCGGAAAGCGACGGAGTGAACAAACGACTCCATCCATCCATCCTTCTCCAGGGAGTGGAAGAAAGATTTACGTGGAACGATGGGTTGACACCTGAACAACCCGAGATATCGCATATCAATACACACACGTCGCTCGCTGAACAAGACCTCCGTTCCTAACCGATACGTTTAAATCGGATGTAAGGTGAAGAGAGGAGCTACTATATGGCGTCCTCGATGAAAACACCCGAGATGGAAGGGCTTCTTGTTCTGGAAGACGTATTACATGAAGATGCTCTGAAGACAAGCCAAATCGTTTTCTAGAAGAAAGGCTGGCTGATGGGGAAAACCGGAACTGGGTCAGATAACATGTACTGATGCCACTGACCGGAAGCCGGTCGCCGAAATAGTTGTTATCAGAGTAGCAGCGGCCGAAGAATGTGTCCTCCAGCAAGGTTACGCCATAAACGTACGCAAGACGCTTCCACGACTGCTGGGATCGTAGTATGAGAAATATAAACAGGATTCATAAAGTCGCTGAAATTTCTCGTAATTGAAGCATTCGACCTGGCGGTCTACGAGTAGCTGTCACCCGGTCGCAAGAACCTGATAGAGAGTCCGATATACCGGAAACGTGACTAACTCGTAGCGACGATCCCTAAAAGCAGGAGCCACTGGGGGAACAAATCACTGTTCCCCGTGCTTGTTTATGAAGGTCAAAAGCTATGATAATGTCTGACACAACACAAGCGTTGGTTATTGAGAATTTGTTGACTTCCGCTGTTACGAGACGACTGTCAATTCTCAAACCCAGGGGTTTTTCTAGCCGTTTTCTCATCGTGGTAATCCCGATGAGAAATTTCCGAAATTGAGTTTTGAGGACTTTTGCAAATTGAGTTTTCCCTCGACAAATTCAGTTTCTCGTAATTTTCCCCATTACGCGCGCTTGCGCGCGAAAAAAATATTGAGTTTTGCTGATTTACTGGTCTTCACTGTTGTGTAGTTGTATCGGAATAAACTTATTTTAATCCTTGAATCTTGTCCCGAGTTCACGAACCGACGTCTGTTGTCGTTGTTGTTGTTTCCTGGCGCAGTGTAACTCTCCGCACAAAGGTGATATTGGCAATCTGAACGGTACGCAGGAGAACGGCTTCAGTCTTGCGCTTATTCATTGGACAAGTGATTATGTCGTTGGAATTACTACCCAATGAAACACCGCGTTACGAAGATCTGCCAAGGGGTGGTATACATATGAGAGCGCGTGCTCGTTAATAGAAACACACCACAAACACTTTGACAGCATGGACGAGGGCAGTCGCAAACCAGCGGCCCGAAAACCAACAGCACACGGTGAATAAAGTAATATGTGAATGAAATTGTTCGATCAACCATGCCTCCTGCTCCATGTATCAACTGATGCAAAATATTTTTCTCAACTGGTATCGTCTGACGCCAATCAGAGACTACACTAAATAACAAAGTCTATGTTGTTTCAGTCGTCGTATAGTCTATTCTGTACAACACGATACCGCCGAAAAAAATCGATACGGCACAATGCTACGCCGTAAGGGTCATTTACTGTGGTTTAGGGACAGAGTGAAAACGGAAGTTTTCAGGTTGATAATCGAGTATTAATTTAAAAATATTGACAACTTTTCAAACATTTTACATGCAACCCACACTAAATGACCCTTTACCAGATCAGGGGAAAGGACCAATTGGTATAAAATATCTATCCCAATTGAGATCATAAAATATCCCACTTTGGATATTTTTTTTATAATTCCATATTTTCAAGCTGGCATATTCTCCTAGTTATTTTGTTTGTTTAAAAACATACAAAAGTGGTGATTGATGGGAAGTATACTGCAGCAACATGAAAAAAGAATGCATGTAATTTTAATATCAGAGAGAATAACTTGGGTGAGAAAAACTCAGCAAAATTATACAATCGCATTGGCAGTTTTGTCAAGTAAATTCTATCTTGCTTTTGTACTTTAGATGCCGAAATTCGCCATTGCGGTTTAGTTTGAAAATCGGTCAAAATATCCCAATTAGGATATATTTCAATATCCCAACTTCAAGGATTTAAAAACTACCATAACATTACTCAATCATAGGACATGCAGTTGGTTTCAGTCAATGCTACTCTATACCAGTTTCAACTGTCGCTGTTCACATCTTAGTCTCGATAAAACAGAAAATATGTTTGAATTATTAGAGCATTTACTCTATATTGCATGGTCACATACTGATAATAATTAGATATTCCTGTACATACAAAAACAGTAGACTGCATTTACTGAACCAATCTACGTGTACAATGGACAGGTCTTTTTAAATGTCGGTTTTGAATTTCTTTTAGTTACCCCTATGAAAATGTTTGCATAATTGAGTTTCTGAGCCGAAACTATGAAAATCATGGATTTATTGAGTTTCTGGTACAAAAAGATGATAACAATGAAAATATTGAGTATTTTTAAATTATAGGCGCGCCAACGGCGCGCCGAAAAATTGAGTTTTAGGAAATTCTCAAATTGAGTAGATGAAAGATTTTGGGCTAGAATAACCCCTGCAAACCAAATATGTTCTCCAGCCCTCCTCGATGCCGTCTTAGAAGAATGGCTGAGACGGAGGAAGAAACACCGGTCAAAATGTTCTCCGTGCAAAGTAGAGCAGTACAGGTGAGATTTGACCTCCAAAAAGGATTTAGGTGCGTACTGGGACGAACACTTCAACGCCACCGCAACGATACCTCAGTGTCGGACGAAAAGAACAGCAACACTACCGCCGGAATGAAGGCTCTTCCATATTGTCATCCACTTTAGAAGAGAAAAGACAGAAGAGAAAAATAGATTGTGTGCTTACACTACAGGTAATACAGAACTGAATAAGTCCGGGGTAGCTCGGTATGAGACAAGTAACATGGAAACTGAAAGAGTATCCACTGAAGCTTGCCTACAAAACCGTTCATGTTGCTGGAACTATTCCGCTGCAAACTGAAGGAAACGATGACGAGGCGACGCAGTCTCATACACCACCCTGGACACTCGCCGGCCAGGAGTAGTTTAGCCGCAATAGGGATGTAACCTCAAGAAGAATAGGTAAATCGTAGTTTCTTCCGGTTACGTGACATCGGCGATGAAGTCCCTAGGTCGCGGCAAGCGACTACGTCATCATCGCCGAGAAGTCTGTCATCAATTCCACATTCTCCACTGGAAGTAGAGAAGATGAGGGAATGCGATTTTAACAGAAACGGTTCCAATGAAACTAATCCGTGTCAAGTTTAGCCAGATAACATGTTCTGGTGTAATCACAATCCCATGATGAGCTGTGTGCGGAAGAAGACGAGTCGAAACAGGTCTCCATAAGAGGATTTCTTTAGTGAACACGTTCACTCCCTCTAAAGACACAGTCGAAGTGGAATACCCAGAGGATCGATCAGGATCCGATAGGGAAGCAACTGCAGAAGATCACGTATTCTAGGAAAGTACGATCTCTCCTTGTTTCGTTAAGATGACCAAACTCTGCAAGCATTGTCAGAATTTTTTGGGAATAGATGTGACGTACAAATAGTTGAACGAAACAAACCTAAAATGTTTGGTTCAAACGAATTTGATCCAAATTCTAACAATAAGTCATACCCGGAGATGATGCTCCATTTATGACGCAACAGCAACACCCAATCGTCACGGTCTACATAAGTCATATGGATCAACGAGGAACCGGATACTGATGGACGGTAAAGGGATGCGCATGCGCAAACCCTCGTTAAGACCCAAAGACAATTGTAAAGCTGACTAGAGGGCCCGGGTGAGGCTGTGACACTGCAGAATGAGTTACAATCCGGAGTGACATACTGCCCAGCTGCAAAGTCATACGACCAGTTACCAAACGTTGCTAGTTGATAGAAGTCGTGGACAGGAAGGAATGCGCTATGCAGATAGGCAGAACTTCAGGCAGCTAGATATGGGAATAAATCACCTGCTTTCTCGAAACTATAGAGCGAGATACAGCGGTGAAAATTCGCCAGATCGGAAACGGTTGAAGCAATGGAGTGGCCAAGTATCCGAATCCATAAAACAACCACCGTTCCGTTGACATCAAAGCAGGCATTTGCACGGCCGAAACCAATACGTAGAACGCCGTAGTTGATGAACATATGTCTTCACGACTTGCGATAGTAAGTTAAGTGAAAACAGGATACTCTCAATAGTTGCGTAATCGTCACCAGTAAGTTGTTATAAGAAGCAGCAAAATGGTGACATAATCTGTACTTCCTTTCCGAAGTGACAGACGTTGATGAGACATTGCCGGCGTTTGCACGGTCGAAACCAATACGTAGAACGCCGTAGCCCCTTAAAAGAAGGAATGCGCTATGAAACATAGGCAGAACTTCAGGCAGCTAGAAACGGGAATAAATCACCTGCTTTCTCGAAACTGTAGAGCGAGACACAGCGGTGAAAATGGAAACGGTTGAAGCAATGGAGTGGTCAAATATCCGAATCCATACACAAACAACAGTTCCGTTGTCACCAAAGTAGGCGTGTGCACGGTCGAAACCAATACGAAGAACGCTGTAAATGATGATCAGATGTCGTAAGTTAAGAGTAAAGATGGAAACTCTCAATAACTGCGTATTCGTCACCAGTGTGTTGTTATAGGAAACAGCCATATGGTGACATAATCTGTACTTCCACTCCGGAAGTGACAGAAGCCGTTGAGAGATTGCCGGCCTAACTGGGTACTTAGGCCGAAGGTGCAGATGAGCAGCATTCACTACCTGTGTAGGATAGGTCTAAAACGATACCGTACACCTCACAGGTAAGATGGAAGTGAAGATCTGCATAACCGGAAGTCGAATGTGATGCAAGACCTTGATGGCCGACGTTGCCGGATGTGGCTGAGCAACCGAAACAACAGGATACGACGAGGCCCTGTAGCGCCCCCCCCCCCCCCTTTCTTCCATAACGAACAGGTACGGGGGGATACAAGGGCTTTGTATAGATGAGTAGGCATGTAATTCTTTATCGTAGAATAAACAGCCTGATGGAACAGGTATTTATTCTTTATCGTAGAATAAATAGCTCAGTGATACATCGTATGTCTGTATAATCGGAAGCTGAAGCCACGTAAGTTGAAACATGCGCCGTATGTAACAGCAGATGCGGATGTGCAACCTTTACTTCACGTCTCGGAATCGGGGATGGAGAACGGCAGTAAACACCCGATGTACCGGAAGTCGAATGTGACAACAGAAGAATGAAACAGGAGAAGTCACACGACGAGGTACACAATAAAGTCGGACTACAGAAGCTACAGAAGGATATGATGTAGACCTGTACACCGCATGACGAACAGGAAATGGAGAGTACGTCGGAGCAGTGTAGGAATCAGCCGGTCTGCTACACATCGATGACGTAACCGGAACACTATACATCGATGACGTAACTGGAGAACTATACATCGATGGTTGAACCGGAACACCATACAACGATTACGTAACAGAACATCACAAGTTGCAGCAAGCCTGTAGAAGGATGTAGTTGCCGGAGACAATGATACCGGAAGGTAAGATGATACCGGAAGGTATGATGTAAGAGGTTGCATGTAGATATCCGAGAAACTCGGAATAGACGTAGGCCGGAAGTCATAACTGGACCCAGGTATACGTGGTTGTAGTACCGGTTGAGAAAGCTCCGGGGGGTGCTGATAATGGTTGCGGCAGAGCCCTATATAATCTCGGCACATTCAATAATGAAGGGCCAGATTCAGCAAAACCGGATACTGGTGTAATAGTCACCGATCACAGGAAGTGGTGATATTACAAATGCAGCAGACATCTCCGTAGTTTGTGTAGACGGCGATGAGCATGGCCGAATTGTTGATAAATTCTCCGGAAGTGACGGGTCCTTGACAGGGGGTAGTCACCATCTCCGAATTTATTATCGAAGTTCCAGTTTGTTGAGGGAATAGTAGACACAGCAAACCGGAAACAGGAGTTATTACAACCGACGACCTTACGGAAGTGGTGCAATAACGGAAGAAATTGCAGGCACATCTTTCCTCAATTTCTCCGGCGTTGTTGTAGAAATATCTTCTGCATGACGAGGCGGTACCAAGGTGGAGTTCGATGCAGCCGCCGGGTACGATAATCTGAAACTGGAAGTAGGGAACAACATATGCGATCAAGGTCATCTCGTGTACAATCTTACCTGGATGACGAACGCCATTTTGTACCCATAACAAACTTCACATAATCAGAAATAGTTGGAGGCGGAATATTTATTACAACAATAAAGTGAAACGGGGCGTCATATAAACCAGTGCTGTAACTTAACGCCTGCCCGCATGCAAATGCAGGCAAAAAAATGTGCGGGCATGCCGTACTTTCGATACTCCTGCCCGTGCGAGCATGCACTTTATTATCACTCACTTGTCTATTATTTAATGGCGGGCATGCACTTGTTTGTCTATCATGTATTGGTCAACAATTCTACCTAAATCATCGTCGTTTATGTTAAGTTTCTCGTTATCGTCGCGCTTGGAGTATGTCGATATTCACCTCCACATAGAAGAGCTCCCATTGTTCTCCGTATCCAAGGATATATTCTCCATGATTCGATTATCTACCACGGATAGCTCAACTGTATACGATCACGCGATAAAAGCCGCTTCGTGGAGAGGGCACGTATTGGCCGCCATTTCCTGCCAGATGCACAAGTTTTTGACGAACTATTCGCCAACAAACAAAACAAACACTGGAACATCGTCCGAGCGCAATAGACTATATGACAGAGAAAAACGCAAACGAACCTTCGTGCCTTCATGGCGAGATGAATTTCCGTGGTCGGATGAAATCAAAGGATCAGACGGGCAAAACGCAATTGTCGGAAAATAGATTTTAATTGTTACTTGAATTAATACAGTACATGTACTATTCGAGTGAAACGCTGGGTGCGGGCCAGGCAGTCTTCATTGTGGGCAGGCTGATTTAGGCTGGAGCCTGCCCTGATTGCAGGCAGTCCAAAAAGGGGGCAGGCTGATTCAGGCTGGAGCCTGCCCTGACTGCAGGTTGTCCAAAAAGTTAAGTTACAGCACTGTAAACATGAAATTACGTTTAAAAGACATAAGAAAAGAAGGCTCTCCGTTACTCTAAAGACGAGACGGAGAACAATACAATTTCTCGGCCCCGCCAGACGGGAGACGACAGAAATACACTAGCGCATGAACCGACAACATATTTCCCTTT
>JAVTVY010037462.1:0-17089 GCA_036873755.1 Hanleya hanleyi
GCGGAAATTGAGTGGCCCGGGCTTTGCAACAACAACAACGAAATGTATCTGACGATCTCCTCTCAATGAAAAATTACCATTTTCAAGGTCATAAAATCAGCAATCTTGGGTTGTTGATTCTCTTTTAAGTATAACTGAAAGGCATAGTACCATTTGATTGGATTTTCAAACAGAATACTTGATAAACATCGTATTGTTTTTTCTTCTTCTAGGCAATTTTGATGGTTTTTTACTCAGCCAAAAACTACATCTTGTATACAGAAATTCGACAAAGTTAATCATGCAGTCATATTTATTTCATGTTAGCTAACAATTATAAACAACTATTCCTGGAAAAAAACAGCTACCTTTTGTAGTACTGAGTACGAAGCCAGATACTATCTTTGTCAGGGCAACACATTCCAAATGTTAGATACTAAGTTATTGATGCCTGCCAAAGTGTCAGTCACCAGTGGAAAAATTATTTGCAGGCTTGAAATGAAGGCGGACGTGTATAATGGATGTGTAATTTTCAACTGTGGGTTTGAAATTTGTTTTCAGTTATCCCTATGAAAATGTTTGCATAATTGAGTTTCTGAGCCGAAACTATGAAAACCATGGAAATATTGAGTTTTTTCGATTATTTGCGCCGAAAAATTGAGTTTTGTGAAATTCTCAAATTGAGTAGATGAAAGATTTTGGGCTAGAATAACCCCTGGGCATACACTGAGGTGAATGCTGAAGCCATATCAGTTCTCCTCCAATGTTGTTTTTAACCTGGTGTGGGATATTTCAATGACAAATTATTTGCTGAGGTGGGTTTCTTATTAACGAGGGCTGGGGGTGAAAGTTCATCGCATTCCAACTCGAGGATTTCTTTCACATCTATTTGACTATCGTGCAATACAGGACAGTCTCACAGAGAATGACAACATTAACATGTATTGCAGGCAAGCACCTAAAAGGTGCGTGGACCCCTCAGCCTGTTTTTTTTTTAGTCAAGTACATTGTAGGATCAGGGCTGCATCTAGAGCCAATTTAGTTTCAGAAAACATATGGATGCCCAAAACTCAAATGAAACAAAAACGAAAGTGTTGTTGTTGTTCAATTTGAAAGGATTTCTGAGGAAATACTCCTAAAAAAAACTTCTGGGAGCCTCAATATCGATCCGATTGCATAGCTGGGTATTGAATTTCATGTTAATAAACCTCTGTTTTGTGATTGATCACAGGCTCTTTGCGCCAAAATTCACTTTAAAAAATTGGACCCTCAATAATGAATTACGAAAAGGAACTGGGAGTTTGGGATCGGAACATGCAAAAAAATCCCTGGATACCGTATAAATAACAGACTTCGGTTTCACGTGAGTGGTGTGCTGGGATAACAGCATGCAAGAAAGTGTAGCTTTATCAGTGGCAATTTATGCATTGCACAAGTGTGATAACAAGTAAACACACTGATTGACACAGGCCCACCCTTATCATTATTTGGGGTGGGGGGGCATAAGCTCCAGGTATGCAAACTGGTTCAAAATTGCCCAGAGCCAGGCTAAAAGTGGGCTCTCCTAATCACTCGTTTTAAATAATTTCCAAGGTACAGTAACATGTTTGGTGACAAAAATTGAAGCATTAAATGTGTGGACACAAATATGGTTCATGCAAAAGTTTTAGGATAAATCATATGATGTAGAATAGAATGATTTAATAGCAAAATTAAAGAAAAATGTTGTCCTTCATTCAATGAGAATCTTGAATGGATCAGGCTTTCTTGTATCAGGGAACCTTTAAAATTCACAATGAAACATGCAACCAAGGGTTCCCGATCGGCATAGATAACAGTGCAAAAGCTAAGCCATCAATAAATAATAATAATAAAAAAAAAATTAAAAATCATGAAATCATCATAGCCAGCTGAAAATCTAATCATTTCATCAGTCAACATTCAGGAAGCTCTCACCAAAGTTTGGTCCGGCCTGACTTCATAGATCTGCAGATATTCAGCGGACAAGAACATGTTGACGGACGGACGGACGCTAGGACGGACGTACATGGCAACGACAAGACCCCACAGCCCTATGGGCTGAGGGATAAAAACATATTTATATGTGGATGGATTCTAGTGTTATAATTATGTTATATAATGTATACTGTAACGGTTGAACTAATCCTCGTAATATTCAGACCAGTGGACCTAAATGAAGTGAAAATAAAGGAATAAAGAACACTAATCGTCTGGGTATTGCAAAGGTCTAGATCAGCCACATTATGGTAATCCCTCTAATAATTCAATCACAGGAAGTGAAATTTCCCATCATAAAATCTACGGGTGATGAAAATGGTCCAAAATCATGGAAAACAATTCATGATTTCTTTGTTATTTCAATGATTTTAGAGAGTGATCACATTTATTAGATCAGCTAGCCAAAAGAATTTCGTCCTCAATAAACTGAATTTTGAGAAGAAGATTGAATTATTAGAGGGATTACTGTCAACTGATTATTCAGCCTCAATCTCCACACCTCAATAAACCACCTTATGCCTGCCTGTGGGACAACATCAGACCTCCATATTGGATACCATTGTTATAAGGAATACTGAAGTAGTTCTCGCCACCCTTGATATATTGACTGCCTCCCTCCCTATATGCATGATATGGGACATAGCCTGCACAAATGCCACCACAAAACCAGGATCATTAAATTCTCAGATGTTTTATATTTAGGCGCCCAGACAACTCCTCACATAACAAATTCAAAAGCGAAAATATGGATTTTCTGCTTCTGAAAGGCACCGCGTCGTGTCTTCATTTGGTCTACCATCTCATAATGAAGGCCTGAAGAATGTAGAATTTTTGGTAAGAGTGAAAATAATGTGAATAAGAGAAAATATCAAGAGTGCGAAATTGATCAACAATTTTTGGGGAAGTTTTATGAGAGATATTGATATCTGGGACCAAAATGATGTACATGTACATGAACTTCTTTCCTCTTGTTCCGCTAATAATGATCCCAAAGGCTTATCATGCTTATTGATCCGTTTCAATCAATACAAATAATAGTCCAAATCTGCACAAACTTTGTACCTGGGACGGTACATGATGTAGGTCAGCTAATCTTTACAAATACCTATACATGTATACTGGTGATATGTATAGATCCAGTCTGACCTCAAAACAAGACATCGATTGTACATGCAATACACATGTGGTTTCACTAGACCAAGCCAATTTCTGCATTCCCACTTCAAACTTGCCTCGATATATCTGATCACCATCACTGTTCAAAATCTGGGGCGTGAATTTCACTAATGAACCAGAGACAATCCAATCAGTGCCTACCCCCCGATTATGTGTAGGATGACAGTCATCCTCAGTAGCTAAATCACTCCTTCTAATATGGTGGTTGTGTTGGCCCAATATATAACACATTTCATAATTTAAATGAATTCAAGGTCATTGACGTTTCGTGTCTACAAGTTCTTTGAATATTGAAGGGGGTCAGATATATGAAGGCAAGTTTGAAGTGAGAAGACAGAAATTGGCTAGGTGTAATGAAGATGACGTAAACTCGGCTCCTCAACTCGCAAGGTAAAACATCTAATAATTAACTCACCCTATTAACATATCCAGATTTGGATTTTTCAAATTTAATAATCAAGGAATTCAATGTAATAAAGAATATGTGAAGTTAACATAGGAAAAACTCCTTTTGCATGTGATATGGTAATAAAAAAAAATATTGTTTTTTCCAACCAAACCCTGCAAAACCAACTTTTTCTTTATGTAGAAACAATGGTGTAACTTCCCGCTTCCCCAAAGCAAGTAAAACAAACAAAGGGAAGCAAATCCCATGAATTAGGTGTCTGCTCAGGCAAATAAGATTGCGCTTGATCTGCGCCCTGTGGACATAACTACTTTTTCAAGAACTCTGACTGTGCCCTAAATTCGCCCTCTGGACATAACCATTTTATCTAAAATTCAGAGTGAACCCTACATGTATATTTGTGCCTTCTGGACTTTTTTTTCACCAACATTCATTTAGCTAGTAATCACAGATGCATGTGTGTCATTTTAAAGACATGTGCATGCAGGTCTTGGTAAAAAATAATTTCCCCCAAATATTCAGTCTGCTTTCTTCACTATTCTGCACTATAAATTCATTAATGTGAAATTTGGACTTTCATACTTAATTTTCACTAGAACTCGTGGACTTCGAAAACCCCATCCTATTTTGTATATGCAACTGGTATGTAATAGATCTGAGCTTTGTTCCTCACATGTACATGTATATGCCGAAATAATACCCTGTCATCATTGGACATGCTCTCAGAGTCAGGCAGACTAAATGGTCTGGTTTGTATGTCAGTGACCCTTGAAGTGTCAGCAACAATGCTGATTGCTTGATTTATAGGTACTTTATTAATAAATGATCTATCCAGAGTTTGTTTCGGTCACTCTCTTGGTCGTTCCTGCCATCTTGGTCGAAGTGGTCTTGGGTTTGTCATCGCAAAAGTAATCTGATCAGCTCCAATAGGCTGTTCCATGAAGTGATCACAACCCACAAATTTGGAGAGGAATGACATGGCGCTTAGCATAACAGTTTTGCATAGAATTTTCCGTCATATAGAACGCAGTAGATTTCAGATCGGTGACAACCTTCAAGTTGTAAAATCGGATGTGAACCATTATATAAAAAAAATATTTTCTATTTCTCAATGTCTATTCAAACGGACAAAATCATGGAGGTACATTGTCCGCAGAAACACATGGTCACGAAAAAGAAAATATCCTCAGAAACCAACATGTTTTGATTATTCAACTTTAGAAAAGGGTCGATAAGTACATACTCATCTCAACTCGCACACCACAGAAAGTGAAGGAAAGGCAACTGAAACTGAACTGATTACCATAGCTGTTCGTAGTATGACAACACACCCTTTTTAAGGGAGTAGAGGACGTTCATTTCCCTGCTCTTATGGGGCTACAACATGGTCATTTGTCAAATTTTTCAAAACAAGCTGAATTTCCTAATAAAAGTACCCAGACATATCAAAATGGAATAAAAATCAACAAAAAACACAACACAACCATTTATGCGTTTCACTGGTGGTTCGATAGTGTGATGGGATGGGCCAAAAAATTGGCATTTTAAATTCAACGGTTGAAGGATGCAAAGTGCTCCATAGATTAAAAATTATTCCTCCGGAATACCCCCCAAATTCACTCTTATTCAGTTTCAACTAAAACAAAACTTCTGAATGGCTAATAAATTGATCTTCAATAATATTCTCCACACCCACCCCGATTCCCCACCCCCACCCCCTCCTGAAAATAGGACTGAAAAGGCTCCGTTTATCTGTTATACTGCTAATATTTTCTAAGAAAGTATGGTGTCCCCCTGTTTTTATTACATATTTAACAAGCACTATATGTGTTTAGTATTATATAGCAAAATGGGAAAAATTTGACCTTGGGAAGTCTGATTTATTGAACATCTAAGAAGAAAAAATTCAAATTTCCCTATGTATTCAGTGTTATGGCTTTTAAGTGGTATACATGCATTTGGCTGCCATATTTTTTTAACGAGTATGGTGACCCCATATTTTTTTTTCATGGATCATCTTCTCCTAACCTGGTGAAAAAATCCTGAAATTTAAAAAAAAATTCAACCTCTAGAAATAAACGTCCTCTACTCCCTTAAGCTGGCTGGTATCATTTTCTGAGGTATAAGTTGTTTATGGGGGAAAAACACGAATTTGAAATATTCATGGCTCCAGTAATTTGCTTGTGAAAATTCTTGAGATGTTGCAAATGGTTCAAGCATGGGATGAAGGAACATAGGGGGTGTCAGAGTGATTGTCAACACTGAACATGGTCATCGTTACTCAGTAATTGAATAATGAGAGAACTAATCCATAAACAAATCCACAATGCACAAGAAGACACCATCATGGTGAAAAAACGCCAAACTGGGAACACACCTGTTAACATACCCGTCAGTATCCAGGTTGTTTCTAATTGTCATTATTTATATCAGTAGTTGGGGCAAAATCAGAACCATGCCAACAAATTTATCATGCAAACTTATCACACTTTTGTGACAAAATGTTCAACTTGTAATACTTTTTTGGTGTGTAGGTGATAAGAGCACTAGTAGGAAGAACATTTCGGCAGAAAGTCTTGCCATTAATCTCAAAGAACTGGCAACTAGCACTGATTATCAAAGAATAGTTGAACAAGCACATTAACCACAACTGTTCAGCTACAGTCTAGGGTATACAGAACAGACTACAGTATGCTTTGATCCAGCGGTTCACAAAATTCATGTACTGAAAGCTATGTAAAATCAAACTGCACAAACACACATATCTATGGTGTTCTATTTGGGCCAACTTTGCGTCGCATGGCGACTTTTAGAAACTCGCCACTCGCCGTCGACTGGCGACTTTCTCCTATCTCTTAACCTGCAAAAACTCACCACGCGCCATAAAACACGGCGAGTTGGCCCTATCTCTTAACCTGAAAAAAACTCGCCGCACGCCACTTGCCGGATGTACCACGGCGCGTGGTGCCTATTGACTTCTGGAATTCTCAGGACTTTTTCTCAAGTGCGCACGCCTGGGGAGCATCAATTAACCAGTTACAATATCACAAATCACAGTCGCGATCTCATAGAATTTTGAGTGAGTAAAAAAGGAAAATACGAAGCTGCGCATCTGAAAACCCCTCGGCTCTGGGCACCAGCCATTCATAATGTATTCAATATGAACCAAGATTTCAGGAACACCAAGCAGTCAAGTGACAAATATACAGATTCTGAAAATTTTGGCAATTAGAAATGGCCTCTAAGGTTTCCGTCCAATCAGAGAAACTGGTATTCATTACGTAAGTCTCTTGATGCATCAATGACAGAGATAGAGATCATTAATGATTTTAGATAAATTAAAGATGGCCGCCCATCCTTCCGCCACTCAGAGGAACTGATGTGGTTATATTCATTGCAAGTCTCTTGATACATCGATGCTGTATACCAAGTTTCATATAGAACACTGAAATGGTATCAAAGATATCCATCATTAAAGATTTTGCATAAATTAAAGATGGCCACCAAGGTTTCCGCCCAATCAGGAAAAACAGGACTGTCATTTATCGTAAGTCTATTGATGCATCGATGATGTATACCAAAGTTTACATCGAGCACTTTAACGGTATCAGAGGTAGAGATCATTAATGATTTCGCATAAATTAAAGATGGCCGCCCATCCTTTCCACCACTCAGAGGAACTGATGTAGTTATTCACTGCAAGTCTCGTGATACATCGATGCTGTATACCAAACTTCGTATAGAAAACTGAAATGGTATCAAAGATATACATCATTAAAGATTTTGCATAAATTAAAGATGGCCACCAAGGTTTCTGCCCAATCAGAAACACCAGAACTGTCATTTATCGTAAGTCTATTGATGCATCGATGATGTATACCAAATTTTACATCGAGCACTTGAACGGTAGCAGAGATAAAGATCATTAATGATTTCGCATCAATTAAAGATGCCTCCATCCTTCCCGCCACTCAGAGGAACTGATGTGGTTATACATTGCAGGTCTCTTGATACATCGATGCTGTATACCAAGTTTCGTATAGAACACTTGAATGGTATCAGAGATATAATCATTAAAGATTTTGCATAAATTAAAGATGGCCACCAAGGTTTCCACCGAATCAGGGAAACTGATTTGGTCATTCCTTTGAAGTTTCTTGATGCATCGATGATCTATACCAAGTTTCACACTGAACAGTGAAATGGTACCTGAGATACACAAGATTAATGGTTTCGCAAAAATTAAATATGGCCGCCAAAGTTTCTAACCAATCAGGTCCAGATTCAATAGGGTTCTGGGTCATGAGCATATGGATGTGCAGTGCAAGTTTGGTGTGCCGATGGTGAGTCGTTCTAAAGATATCTTGGTAACGAGAAAGCTGTGATGGTTTTGCATAAATTAAAGATGGCCGCCAAAGTTTCCAACCAATCAGGTCCAGATTCAATAGGGTTCTGGGTCACGAGCATAGGGATGTGCACTGCAAGTTTGGTGTGCCTAGGGTAAGTCGTTCTAAAGATATCTTGGTAACGAGAAAGGTGTGACGGACAGACAGACAGACGGACGTACATGACGACGACAATTTGGCCGAGGGGTAAAAACTATGGAAACTGTTGAAAGAAATACGTCTTTTCATGATCAGAAATAGGGTCTTGATAGTTTGTAGGGTTTGTGATACAGGAAATATCAACCCAATAAAGAGCCGCTCCAGGGATTAAAACAACAATAAAGGATCTCTTATACAAACATATCGCCCGACTCTTTCACATAAAACTTACGAAGTGAGAAATTCAATCATCCAAAGAAAATGTTAGCATTTTTTTTTACATTTTTCATCAATATGACGATGACACTCAATTCGCTTTCTTAATATTTCATACAGCATATTAGTTGACGTTGCTTTTATCTTGTAAAACAAAATTCTCGCGTTGAGTGCTTTATTGTATTTTAAATAAGGAACAATTTCAAAGCGATTCGTTCTGAATTAAATATATGATATTTTATAAATATATATAGGCACTTATATAAAACGAATGAAAAAACGATTGAAAATGTTGTCTTGGTTTTAATAAGAACAGAAACTTTTCAAAATACACCAGCAGAAAATACATGTAACAAGTATGCAAGTTCTGCACAGAAACGGATGAGTATTTTAAAAAAAATATCTGCACATTTGACAAAATTAGATTGCCCTATATGCTTATTGCATTAAAAAAAAAAAATTTTACAAGTAAATTTTCTGTTATTAAGCTAAAACTTACCTCACTTCCACTCTTTGCATTTCTTGTCTACAGGAAATATCACAGTAAGAATTTAAATGACACAGTTATCTCCCCTGCTAGTCACCTGATTGCATAGCTACCCACAATTCTACTTCCTTCTTGTTCCACTGCGATACATGGTCTGGATGTATCATAGCGGGGAGGTTGGGTGGGCATCACTGGAAGTGAGGTAAGTTTTAGCTTAATAACAGAAAATTTACTTGTAATTTTTTTTTGTTATTTGCGCTGAAAACTTACCTCACTTCCACTCTTTGTATAGAGTGCCACCGTAAGGTAGGTGGGCAAACTGATACAATCCGTGGTAGTGATAAATGCCATACATAGTGACTAGTTCAAAGTAGAAATCATAGATCTTCTACCTCACAGAGGATCCATGAAATCATACAACAGTAATAACCTGTATGCCTATGGTACACAGGGAACCTCTGTTGCTACTCTGACTTCAAGGCTGAGATGCAATATACGCCCCCCCTTTTTTTCGAAAGGGGCCGAGAGAAAAAAATGCACTCACCCGCAAGCAGGGTTACAACTGTACGCCCGGACTTTTGTAGCTATATTGCTGGCCTCGGTCCCCCTGACACCCGCTGTGCGGTCACAAGTGGGCCGATAGAATAGAGGTCGTTACATGCCAGCGTCATGTCCCGGAGATAGTAGGAGGCAAATGTCGTGTTTGACCTCCAGTAGCACGCCCTCATAATGTCTGTCACCGATCTGTTGGTCCATAGAGGCCATGATGCCGCTAATGCCCTAATCCGAAACGTTTACAAGCGCGGCTTGCCTATCAGTAGCCGTGGAGTACGCTAGCCGAATCGTATTTTTGAGCCAACTCGAGATAGTGTTTTTACTTATTTCTTGTTTGGCTTTGGGATCGAAAGGGATAAACAAACGCCTCCTCCCCGCTCTGATCTCCTCTGTACGATTCAGGTAACACGCAAGAGCCCGAACCGGACACATTAACATGTCTGATTCAAGACCGGACGAAAGGAAATCAGATAAGGCTGGAATTGTGAACTCTCGAGATATGGAATCGTAGAGGGCTTGATTCTTGGCCACAAACTCTGGAACCGTTGTGAGAACTACCTTGCTCCAGTTCCTAGAGTGTCTGATGTTCCTTCTATCGAGCGCATGCAGCTCTGACACCCTAGCTGCTGAAGCAAGAGCCAACAAAAACGAAGTTTTGTATGATAAATATTTTAGCTCAATAGCTTCTATTGGCTCGAAAGGTGGCTTTCCCAATTGCCGAAGTACCAAGGCTAAGTCCCACTTAGGTAATTTCGGAATAGCCGACTGACCAGTTATCTTGTATGACTTGATTAGTGCAGATAAGTTTGGATCAGTCGAGGGATTAATCCCAGTACCCAGTAGAATAGGTTGAGCAATGGCCGCTCTATAACCTTCTACCGTAGCAGGCACCAGGCCCCTATCCCTGAACAGGTACAATAGAAACTCTGCTATCTCAGGGATAGTTGCGCAGGATGGATTAATATCCCTCTCTTCACACCAAAGATCGAAGATTGCCCACTTTGAGTTGTATACAGCGGAAGAGGACGGTCGAATAGATTGTGCCATTCGGCGCCCAACCTCCGCTGAAAATCCCGCCTGAGTGAAGTGCTGCTTGAGCACTTGCACACGTGGTAGTGGAACAGTCCTGGTTGGCTGTGGAATGTCGACGTTCCGGGCTGGCGCAGTAGATTGTGCCATACCGGAAGCTGTCTTGGTACATCTACCAGAAGATCCAATAGTTCCGGGAACCACGGCCTTGCTGGCCACCACGGAACAATCAGGTAAACGACACACATGTGTTCGCGGATCTTCTGAAGTACCTTCGCTAGGATAGCTGGAGGAGGGAACGCATATGCTACCATCCTTGACCAGTCCTGCGATAGTGCGTCCACTGCATATGCCGCCGGATCCGGAACCGGCGACATGAACAGGGGCAGTAGATTGTTGCGCCGAGTGGCGAACAGATCTATGTGTGGCATCTCCCAGACATGAGCTATTTGTTTTAGTATGTCTGGGTGAAGTTGCCACTCCGTGGGAATTATCTGATTCCGTCGTGAAAGCGAATCCGCTAAGACGTTCAGTACCCCCGGGATGTGCCTGGCCAACACCGATATGTTGTTGTCCCAACACAGACCGAAAAAGATTTCCGCTTGGCTTTGTAATTGCGGAGATCTCGTCCCCCCCTGCTTGTTGATATAGGACACGACTGTTGTGTTGTCCGTCGCAACCAGCAGGTTCTTGTCGGTCAATACGCTCACCCACGTGCGGATGGCATGTGTCACTGCCATAAACTCCAACACGTTTATATGGTACGAGCGTTCCTCGATTGTCCATAACCCGGATGTCGACTTGGACTCGAGGTGGGCTCCCCATCCTTCCATAGATGCGTCCGTGAACAGGTGATGTGACGGACGAAGCGGAAGTAGGGACACACCTGGCATAACGTTGAGTGGATCCAGCCACCATTGGAGGCATTGTTTGACTAGCGGTGTTACAGGTATCCACGGATTCAACTGCCTTTCGACCCATTGATGATTGAAGTAAATCATTAAGGGACGAAGCTGCAACCGCCCTCTTGGTGTTACGTCCTGTGTTGACGTCAAGAGGCCGATTATCGCAGCAAAGTGTAAAGCCCTGGCCTGAGATAACTTGAGGAACTGAGGTATCTTCGTCGTTATCTTTAGCCATTGATCTTCTGGGGGTTTGGCGAGAGCTCGTAGCGTATCGTATTCCACCCCAGAAATTTGCGCCTTTGTGAAGGAATCAGCTCTGATTTCTCTTCGTGTGGGATGTATCCCAGAGAAGTCAACATCCTTAAGACAAACTGGGTGTCTAGGATTAACTGCTCCTTGCAGGCATTCCTTAGCAGGGAGTCGTCGATATAAAAGTGGTACTTTATACCTAGACTGTGCAGGAATTGTGCCACTGGTGTAAACACTCGTGTGAACACCCAAGGGGAAGTGGATAGGCCGAACGGAAGCACTTGAATTTGGAAGCGTCGTTTGCCGACCATGAATCTCAAGTACTTCCTGTCCCCCGGATGTATCGGGATATGCAGGTATGCATCCCTTAAATCCAGAGAAGTCAGCCATTCCCCTTGTCCGAGTGCCGACCGGATAGACCGGAAGGACTCCATGCGGAAGTGTGGCGGTGGAGTGAGGTAGTCCTTGTTGAGGCGCTTTAGGTTTATAACCATGCGCATCTCGGACGTGTCTTTCTTGGGGACCAGAAAGACCGGCGAATAGAACCCGGGTGACGTGTCCGAAACCGAAAGCTCTATTACAGCTGCCTTCTCTATCAGCTTGTCCACAGAGGACTGTATCGCTGATAGATGACCCGTTCGTAATGGTATACGAGACGGAAGGGGATGAGCAGTCAAGGGAGGAAGCGTGTCGAACAATAGGCGATAGCCGTATCTGATCGTTCGAATGACCCACGCTTCCGTCCCGATCCTTATCCAGTTCCTCCAAAACAACTGCAGCCTTCCCCCTACCGGAAGGTCTAGTTGCTGGGGAACTGGAAACGTTATGTCTCGGTGTTCCCGCCATACCGGAAGCCACCCGGTACGGCCCGAGACATCAGGAATCCTTCTTTGACTGCTTAGATTTCCCCTTACCCTGCTTCTTATGGCCATAGGTCGATACTCTTGGCTCTAAAGAAGCAGGCGCTTGGTTATGCTGTTGGCCGGAAGCACCCTTATTAGCCTTGGAACTAGGCGGGTTCTTCTTAGCCTTCTTCGCCTTTGGACCCGACCCGGAAGCCATAGGTCTTTTAGACGAAGCACCGGAAGCAACTGACCTGTCATGCTCTATACGATCCATTTCAGGTCGAACTTCGGCAACAGCATCACCAAACAGTAAAGAAGGAGCCGTAGATGTCTCTAGTAGACTCCTCTTTACAGCTTCCGGTGTGTAACTATGCATAAAAGGAATGAAGGCCTTTCTCCTTAAATACACTAGCATAGAAGATAGGTAGGCATTGTGTACCAGTAAATCTTCTACAGCACCGGAAGCAATCTTCTGGTAGTCAAGAACGAGGTTTATACCCTCCTGTAACTGTTCTTGACTCTCCGCGCCCGACAGCGAAAATAAACCATCCTTTATGGCTTTAAGAAACCAGTCGAGGTGATTCGTAATCGCCACTCCTTGTCGAGCAGTTTCCTCAAGTACTGCGGCCTGTTTGTTCGTGCAAGGAACATCCGGATTACTAGGCACTTTAGTATTGCTAGGGCATAAATACTGAAAGTCGCCGTTCACCTCTGCAGACCGGAAGCTAAACGGTGAGTTATGTACGCCGTAACTTCGTGTGTTTGGCTTCTGTACTGGGAACGGACCAGAAGATCCTGCAGGGCGGAAGCGAGCTTTTGGCCTCAACCTTATAGCACGTTCCTCCTGCGTAGTGGGTTCTGCTAACGTTCTATGGAATAAATGGCAGATAGAATGAATAGCAGTTGAGGCCGGCAGCGTGGTAGCCGACCTCGTAACCCGGTTTGACTCTCCTGATTCAGTTTCAATATCCCCCGCATGTGGGACCGGAAGCTGCATATCAGGAATTAAGTCATAGATGCCGGAAATAAGTTCATAATATTTCCTAGCATCCGGATCAGTATTGGTAGGTTCATTCAATTCAGATCTACCGTACTGGTCCCTATCCACTTCCATAGCTTCAGGGGCTTCCTGCCAGGAGGGAGTATTGGAAGGGATATAGTCCTCGACAAATTAGCTTCCGGTTTCCTAGACTGTTCAGTCAAAACCGGAAGCAGTGGCGTACTACTTCGGAATTGACTGGTCATCATCTCTCTCAATTCCTTCATTTCCTCACGTTGCTGTTCCATACCGCGCAGTATGGCAGCCCATGTGGGATCAGTCACTTGAGAGTGGACCGGAAGCAAGGCCTGACGAGGTGTGTTCACACTCAAGGACCCTCCAGCTGGACGTGAGCACGGCCACTGTAAAGGTCGGTGAACGGGCATACGAGGTCGTAAACCGGAAGCACGTATAGGAGGACGCATCATACGATAAATTCCCGGTCCCGTACCTCGAACACCACCGGAAGCAGATATCTGACCTAAGCCACGCAAGGGCGAAGGTAGACCAGCCACCGGATGCCGCATAATTTGAACTGGTCTGATTGAGGGTTCTTGATAACGCAACTCAGACACAGGCAAAAAATTTGACATATTATGGTTACCTGGATACATACCATACTGCCGTTGTTGCGGGAACCTTAATCTCTGGTGGCCCAGAAGGCTCGTAGACACAAACGTCTCGGCAAGGGAACGAGGAAGGCCACCAGAGTAACCAGAAGCAGGTTGAGAAAATTCAGACAAACCGGAAGCAGCAGTTAAAGGCGTAACTGAGCGACCGGGAAGTCCAGGCCTCGACAGCGTCGAGGAAGGTATTTTCCCAACCCCGGACCCAAATGAAAATTTAACGTAAGGCTCCTCACTGGTGCTGCCCAAGTTTTCATAATCATAAGTTGACTCCGATCGTGCGATCGGAGTCCCCTGACTTTCCCACGCTAAGCCTGGGTCCGTCACCGATTTCCCTTCATCGTCACATCCAGGCGTCCGCTCAATAGGAATCTCCACTTCCACAGTCGTCGTCGTACCAGATTCCATATCCTCGATTACTCCTTCCACTTGTACCAACCGGGTCGATCCCTTACCTGATTGACCCTTCACCTGGCCTGAAATGGAAGCATCGTGAGCGGGGGGGGGCGTTTGTTTATCTTTATTTACATCCAATAGGCTGACTAATGGAGTCCCAGCTACTGAACTAACAAACCCCCTAGACTCCTCGCCTACATTAGTGCGAGGAGACTGTGCTACATACGTCTCGTTTGCGATATTGGCAGGCATAACGACACCATTCCCTTCGTTAGCTGCCAGAGAACCGGCCAAATAAACCTGGAATATGCCGGGCGCCCACACAATACACTCTTCACAGGCCGTATCCCATGTACAGATTCTACCCTGGCGGCATGGCGGACACACTGAGTGAAGGTCATAACTTGGCTTGTCACCTCCACAAGACATGCATGACATTTGAGACATATTATGAGCCATTATTACGCTGATAACTTAGAGAATACTTCCCAAAGGGTTTCTTGCAGGGAATCAGACGTCTGAGGTAATCCAACTGTGAGTAGTTTCGCTAGAAAAGGCACTTTTTCACGGAGTTGACAATGTTTACTTCCAGCCCTACGAAGCAGTAGAACAAGAAGTAGAATTGTGGGTAGCTATGCAATCAGGTGACTAGCAGGGGAGATAACTGTGTCATTTAAATTCTTACTGTGATATTTCCTGTAGACAAGAAATGCAAAGAGTGGAAGTGAGGTAAGTTTTCAGCGCAAATAACACAAGTTGTTTCAAAATACATCTATGCTAATTATTACAGATAGCTTATATCTTCAAAATTAGTTACATAGCATCAGATGTAGCTGGAGAGTTCATTCATTAGAAATTATATATATTTATGCACGAGGAAGAGATTTAAAATTAAATTAAATGACAGCATGTTTCGAAAAAAATATTCGGATAATTGATGCTCCCCGGGCATGCGCACTTGAGAAAAAGTCCTGAGAATTTCAGAAGTCAAAAGTCGCCAGTCGCCATGCCCCATGGTTCGTCAAGCGAGTGGCGCGGCGAGTTTTTTCAGGTTAAGAGATAGGGCCAAATTCGCCGCGTTTTACGGCACGTGGCGACTGGCGAGTTTTTGTAGATTAAGAGATAGGAGAAAGTCCCCAGTCGTCACGCGCCGGAAAGGTCCACGGCGCGTGGCGAGTTTCTCTACAGTCAAAAGTCGCCAGTCGCCATGGTTCATCCGGCGAGTTTTTACAGGTCGCCGCGTTTTACGGCACGTGGGGAGTGGCGAGTCTTTACATATTAAGAGATAGGAGAAAGTTGCCATTCGCTGCGCGCTGCCGCGTGGCGAGTATTGAGTTTCTAAAAGTCGCCACGCGACGCAAACTTGGCCCAAATAGAACCCCATATATATCAGTCCTTGCCTTTTGAGGACTGATCACACTTCATCACCAAAGCTCTCCTACATTGTAATTCTGGTTTTGGGAGAGCTAAAAGTCGCCTCTCTTCCATTCGTAAATTTGTACTGCCTTAGTTTATATTCACTCTCCTAAACCTGCATTTCGCTCTCAAAAATTTCTTCAGGAGAGCAGTTTATAACTCTTCTCTTATTTTCAAATGGCAAGGCCTGACAAACATGTCTGGAGCACACTCCTATATCTGCATGAAAATGAGAACCTCTCTTCTATCACAAGACATACTACAGTCACATACAGTGTAAATCAATGGTACGATTAACAGGGAACTATACCCTTCTAATAATTCAATCACAAGAAGTGAAATTTCCCACCATAAATTCTGGGGGTGATGAAATTTATTAGAACAGGAAATTGACAAAATGGTTCTAAATCATGCATATAATCCAATATTTCTTCATTATTTCAATGGTTTTAGTGGGTGATCAAATTTATTAGAACCATCAATTGAATTTTGTCCTCAATATTGGGTGTGATCATTCTGATAGGGGGATTGAATTATTAGAGAGATTACCACACCTGAAGTTTATGAAGAATTATTGAGAATCTCAATATTTCAATGCAATATTATATGTCATAAAATAAATATCCACTAGGACTATCAACATGATCAATCTACAGGTAATGTTATCTTTACATGCACAGACTTTCATAGTACATGTTAATGTCGAGATTCTTTGTTCTATATTTTACATACACATACGTTGATTAATTATAGAAGTATTTTATTTGAAATATTTTGATTGCTACAAGGTTTTCAAAAGTTGGTTACCCAAGCCCAGCTGGATTCAGATTTGCAAACTGTCATCGCTTATCTTTTCTTGATTGTGATGTCACATTGATCAGCCCAGTCCCCCGAAGACTTAACGTTATAACTATTGACGTTGGGGTCAGATGATCTTGTGCGACATCACAAACCAGTGTCGAACAAGGGCATATATGATTTCTAAAATCGGTCTGACTTGGGATACCAACTTTAGAGCATTTTTCTGAAGCTACCAGGCGACAAAATACTTCAAATGAAACCAAACGAAGTAAATAGGCTGATATTCCATCATTAATTAACCCATAAACAACATATAAAAGGAAAATATGAAAACCTTTGCATTTCACATTTAAATACATGTATAGACCAACTTGTGAACTTGAATGATCTACATTTGTGAT
>JAVTVY010037463.1:0-17363 GCA_036873755.1 Hanleya hanleyi
GCGGGAGGGTACCGGTATGGAGGCTAAGAATGTCCGGTGGCTAAGCGTGTCCGTCCCTAACTTCTAACTCAGCTAGGACACTTTTCGCCACATTGGGGACGAGTGTCCGCCCTTGGTTGCAATAGAAAAGGATATGAAAAGGGACACTAATCAACGGGACATTCTTATATATCCATCACACGGGTAGGCTACCCCCGGTGAACGCTAAAGGTGCACTATCGATTGTATGCCGTGATTACGGGTACATCTTTGTGTATCATTTGATTTCATCGAAATGCATAGGACCCTGCCGGTACCGTTTTATCCGAAATTTCCACTGATGTCCGAATGTGATAAGACGGGGTTAACACCGCTTAATCCCCTACCTAATCCGACCGTTTTATCTGAATGTGATATTCTTTGGAATATACATGCAGATTATCGTTTAAATTCGATTTAGTTCCGGTTACATCGAATTTTTCGAACAAAACCTACGTTGAGACCAATAACAGTGAAATTTTACTCCAAGCATTGGAGGTGCTCCTATATACAGGAAGAATCTACAGACTATGAAATATACCGGAGCAAAGACAATGATAGATACATTTTCTGTGGGTACATTATTCAGTTGACGACGGTACGTACGATGGTACATGTACGGTACGATATATATTAGTGACACAATGTTTCGTTGGCATTGATATGGTGTTCTATTTGTGCCAAGTTTCCGTCGCCTTTTCAAAACGCGACGTCGCCTTTTGAAACGCGACGTCGCCTTTTGAAACGCGACGTCGTGTTTCGAAACGCGACGTCGCGTTTTTAAAACACGACGTCGCCTTTTGGAAAACACGACGTCGCCTTTTGGAAAACACGACGTCGCCTTTTAAAACGCGACGTCGCGTTTCTTTCCTATGTTTTTGCATTGTAAAACTCGACACAACGCAAAAGGCGACGTCGTGTTTCACCCACGTCTTGTTTGGCAATGTTAAAAGATAGGAAAGAAACGCGACGTCGTGTTTTTTAAAAGGCGACGTCGCGTTTTCAAAAGGCGACATCGCCTTTCAAAAGGCGACGTCGCCTTTTGAAACGCGACGTCGCCTTTCGAAACGCGACGTCGCCTTTCGAAACGCGACGTCGCCTTTTGAAACGCGACGGCGTGTTTCAAAAGGCGACGTCGCGTTTCGAAAGGCGACGTCGCGTTTCGAAAGGCGACGTCGCGTTTCGAAAGGCGACGCGTTTTGAAACGCGACGTCGCCTTTTGAAAACGCGACGTCGCCTTTTAATAAACACGACGTCGCGTTTTAAAACGCGGCGTCGCGTTTCTTTCCTATCTTTTAACATTGCCAAACAAGACGTGGGTGAAACACGACGTCGCCTTTTGAAAACGCGACGTCGAGTTCCGTTGTGTCGAGTTTTACAATGCAAAAACATAGGAAAGAAACGCGACGTCGCGTTTTAAAAGGCGACGTCGTGTTTTCCAAAAGGCGACGTCGTGTTTTAGAAACGCGACGTCGCGTTTCGAAACACGACGTCGCGTTTCAAAAGGCGACGTCGCGTTTTGAAAAGGCGATGGAAACTTGGCACAAATAGAACACCATACATTGATCATATGCTAGGCCTACCCTCTACCCTCTAAAGCACGACTGTATTATCGTACTATCGCGTTACACACAAAACAAACAACGAAAAAAAACAACAAAAAAAAACAACGTACGATGGCAGAAATAACTTACCGTACCATAAGTGGGAAGTTATGGAAGCCGGATGCGGCCATTCGTCGCTTCGTCAAATCGACTTTTTAAAAGTCGAAGTCGTAGTCAAAGTCGAAGTCGATTCGGCGATTTCACGAAGTGAAAGTCGAAGTCGTAGCGAAAGTCGAAGTCGATTTGGCGATTTCACGAAGTGAAACTCGAAGTCGTAGCGAAAGTCGAAGTCGAAGTCGTAGTCAAAGTCGAAGTCGATTCGGCGATTCGACGATGCGAAGTGACGAAGTCGCGAAGTGGAATTTCACTTCGCGACTTCGTCACTTCGCATCGTCGAATCGCCGAATCGACTTCGACTTTCGCTACGACTTCGACTTTCACTTCGTGAAATCGCCAAATCGACTTCGACTTTCGACTTCGACTTTCGCTACGACTTCGACTTTCACTACGACTTCGACTTTCACTACGACTTCGACTTTTGAAGATACAGTTGGGCGCATGATCGGGAATAACATAAAAATATGTAAAATAAAGCTTGTGGGGTGCATTTGACGAGTAAAATATTGAGTAATTTTGACCTTGTTTTCTGGATATTTTTTCGCTTTGCTGGAAACCATCTGTGCTCTCAGTGTCTCCTCCGTCGATATTTTCTACTTCTCTTCCAATTTCATTCTAATCTTGTCATAAAAATACCAACAGGTACTCGGATTTATTGAAATATTGGCTTTCTGAAAATATAAAGTTTGATGGTTCTACTAAAAATATTTGCGAAAATACTGCATAAAAATCAGTACTGAAAACAACTGAGATCTGTATGATGGCCGACAGGGGCCATCGCGTCTTTCATTTCTAATTTAACGCGATGGAGCGATGGAGCTATGCGATGGAACGATGGAGCTATGCGATGCGCGATGGAGCTATGCGATGGAGCGATGGAGCTATGCGATAAAAAGTCGCGCTATGCGATGCGCGATGAGGTTACGCGATGGAGCTATGCGATGCGCGATGGAGCTATGCGATGGAGCGATGGAGCTATGCGATGGAGCTATGCGATAAAAAGTCGCGCTATGCGATGCGCGATGAGGCTATGCGATGGAGCTATGCGATGCGCGATGGAGCTATGCGATGGAGCTATGCGATGGGGCTATGCGATGGAGCTATGCGATGGAGCTATGCGATGGGGCTATGCGATGGAGCTATGCGATGGAGCTATGCGATGGGGCTATGCGATGGAGCTATGCGATGGGGCTATGCGATGGAGCTATGCGATGGGGCTATGCGATGGAGCTATGCGATGAAAAGTCATTGCGCAAAGTAAGAAGCAAACAATACAATATCTTTGAGCGTGACAAGAGTAATCCATGTCAGTGAAGGATTTTATCGGGGAATATTTGGCTAACACAGTAGAATAATCACCTGCTGGGCTCTTTTTTGATTTATCGCATATTAAATTGGACCGGTTTCGCTGGTAAAAACCGAAATTTCTCGAAAACCGTACATCATAGAATGGCGAGATTTGGACATAATTGGGATGGCATAGAGGCCTAGAAACGCGTCTTTCATTTTTTTTTTAATTATCAAATCTTTAGCGAGATATTCCGGCTTTAGCAGTGTTCGGTAAGTTTAACGATATTTCTTCGGTTTTGGGGCTCTAGTGAGAAAACTAAGAAAAAACGAGAAAACTGAGAGACGCGTTTCTAGATGGAGCTGTCGATTTTCACGCAGTTATATTTGATACTTTTCTTGAAATTGACATTTGAAAATGATCGGTAGAATTTACGAAGAGCAAAGTTCAAATATGAATGATAGACTTAATTATATTCAAAGTTTAAACGTATGAACATGTCTAGAATTCTTAGAAAACAGGCTTTCTAAAAATATATAGTTTTATATACATAATCTATAAAGCAAAGGCGAGAATGAGAGAAATGTCATATTATATCAAGGCGACAAAACGTTATAATCAGCCTGTTGTGTGAAGATGGGTAGAACGAGGTTGTTTAATGGGGAGCGGTTATGGGAGGATGGAATAAATTTTGTTCGGAAAAATTACATGAACATCTCTGGTGCGAGAGCCGCATTTTAACGTACACAATACTGTTATTCTAAATAATGCCCCGAGAATAAAATCCGTATAGTTCTTAAGCCCCGCAGAAGTTTACGGTACAGCCTTCTGCTTTTCACAAATACTGTACACCATCTTCCCTGAGGGAAGTCGATGAACTTGTGATATAGCCGACATGCCTTCGGTGAGATACCTGCCCACCTACACACTTTTAACGTTGTTTTTTTTTCTAAAGATATTCTGTCAATGTGTTACGTGAACACCTGGTATGCAAAACCCTGAAAATTGCCCATTTGTCATATACTATTCAATGCAAACATATAGTTCATTCTGTTCGTTGCAAGGAAAAGGGGAAAACATCTTGGAACTTTTTGACCTGTGATTAAAAAATACAAAGGATGGCAAACGTCGACTTGATTGGCTAGCGTTGATGGCGGCGTGCAGATCACATAATTTTGTTTACACGGCTGATGAGCATACTCAAGCCTAAAATCGAGAAGTACGTTATAAAGCTCCCATGTATGTTTACTCAGTGAATTTGGAATTGTCGAAGCAATGGAACGGAACTGGTTGCCAGCAAATTCACGAGATAAGCACATTACACTGCAGAAAAAATTACCAGCCTATTCCGGTGTCACACTGGTGAAAGAAGATGTCATGTTTACATGCGAAAAAACCCTCTTGCTGTCCTGTCTTTGAAGCGAAAAAAATATTTCTCCATATCAACATAGAAAGCTGTGTTTCATGCGTAGTAAATAGCTTACACGCTTAAAACTAGAGTGTTGAAACTTACTCGTAAAGTGTTGAAATGACTCTTTAAGTGTGTCCACAGGGACTGCTCGTTTAAGTGTTGTCCCTGTGGACACACTTGAAGGGTTATTTCAACTCTTTACGAGTAAGTTTCAATACTTTAGTTTTAAACGTGTAGTTTTATACCATAAATGCTCGTATTCAAAAGTGACGTAAAACCGCATCGGTGAACGTTTGAAATTGAAGTTTGGTTGTTTTAATATCTTCTGCATACATTTGAACACCTCCAACCGAAATCTAATGCAATGTTCTTATCTAACGTGATCACATATTGAAATTTTCATGTTTAAAATAATTGTTAATTTCTCTGTTCACTTTGGCGATTGTGTTTTCGCATTGTAAGACTGTTTTTCAACGAACATGCGCAATGACTTTTCATCGCATAGCTCCATCGCATAGCCCCATCGCATAGCTCCATCGCATAGCCCCATCGCATAGCTCCATCGCATAGCCCCATCGCATAGCTCCATCGCATAGCTCCATCGCTCATATCGCTCATATCGCATAGCCCATCGCATCCCATCGCATCGCTCCATCGCATAGCTCCATCGCATAGCTCCATCGCATAGCCCCATCGCATAGCTCCATCGCATAGCTCCATCGCTCCATCGCATAGCTCCATCGCGCATCGCATAGCTCCATCGCATAGCCTCATCGCGCATCGCATAGCGCGACTTTTTATCGCATAGCTCCATCGCTCCATCGCATAGCTCCATCGCTCCATCGCATAGCTCCATCGCGCATCGCATAGCTCCATCGCATAGCCTCATCGCGCATCGCATAGCGCGACTTTTCATCGCATAGCTCCATCGCTCCATCGCGTTAAATTAGAAATGAAAGACGCGATGGCCCCTCTCGGCCATCATAGCTGTCGCATGTTATTATGCAAGTACGCTATTTTCATGTTATCGAAACTTTCAAATCGAGGCTTCAGTTTAACCAACAGGAACACTTCTACCGATGGTCAGGATTTACTGTATTTCAAGTGAATTAAACACAATTATTTTGATTTGAAGACGGGAATTATGGGAACCCAGTTAAATTTTGCTCTGCATTTATCCTCAAATGTCATCTAAATGTATGAATGGCTGTGAGTAGTCATATGCATCAAATAGGGCCCTATTCAATTACCCCCAAGTCCGAGGGGTTCTCTGTGCTTTGCATGGTTCATGTTCACACTTCATTACAGTTGGTACCCAACACATTACAACATGGAAAAATGCAACTGCAAAACGTTTATAAAGCTTTATTCTGCATGCTAGAATCTTTGTCTCCTTTCTTCAGCAATTTGAGGACGCCCAAGTTCCAAAGACAAGTGAGGGAGGGTCTGGAGTAAGTGACTCAGCCAATAAAAGACAGAAAACTAAGAATGACAAGATTGTGCTGCAGGCAGCTGGTGAGTATTAAGGGACTGCTCAAAATTTATCGGAGGGAGAGAGGGCAGGCTAGCAATTATTTTTCTCAGGCGATGTTGGGGGTATTGTCCTCGTGTCACGACCGAAATGCGTTGGGGATGTCAGTTGCCCGCATTGTGTTATTGCTAGTCCGTTTTCGGTTCCTTTTGAACCGTTTGAAATTGTGTTGTGGCGAGTGTTGTGGCAGACATGTAAACAATTTGTGCGAAAGTTGAGAAGTTCTCGTGTGAAATCTTTGAATGTTTTGAGGTCTACATATATTTTGGTCTATTTCGTTTTATAAGAATGTTTTGCTTTAAAACCTCGAAATTTTGAGTAGTCTGATGTACTTTAATGTAAGATATGCGGCGTAATTGTAGGTAAATGTCGGTACATGCAAATTTAGCAAATTCTAGTACCGTACCGTACAACAACAACAGCAACAACAGAACAATGTTAACTGTAATGGCGTAATTTGTTTGATATCTGTAAGAATAGCTTGAGATATGAGTTCAAACCTCTTTGTAAGAATGGTCGATAGATGATAATAAGCAGGTTTCTGTTACCAGGTATATTGAGTTTTTTTGCTGTTTTGCAGTCAATGTGCTTGTGGTTATACAGTACTTGATCTAGTCAGTATATTTGAACACCGCCGGAAGGCTGTTCCCTGATGTAGGAGATGACTGGAATTTGTGAAACCAATATATGAAACCATTATTGATGTGTTGCCTGGCTTATTCGACCCCTATATCATTTACATACATCTGTTTATTACTTTTTTTTTTCTTTTTTGGGGTGGGGGTCACTAGGTCAAAATAGTGGTCAAACTGGATAACTTGTTACTACCATATATACTAAAGAACCCAACTTGTATCGCATATGATGAAGCTTTCAATTTATCAACAATTGCTTGTTGTGGTCAAATGTTTCTTCATCTACCATGGCCCTATTCAATTACCTCCAAGTCCGAGGGGTTCTCTGTGCTTTGCATGGTTCAATCATGTTCACACTTTATTACAGTTGGTACCCAATAATAAATACATTACACACAGTTACTCTGAGTATGGTGGGATTGATTCAAGTGGAATTTTGCTGTCCAGTGTACAAATACCTGTACCTGTCATTTACCATTAAATATATACAACTGTATTGACTTCTGTGAAGTTGCTTCTCAGTTGCGGAGGGGAGGTTTTAAGGGTTTTTTTTGAAGGCTTCATTGGGGGTTCAGAACTTTTTTTAGGACTCTGAGAGGGGGGCGGGGGAGCAATAACTTTTTTGAAGATCACTTAAGGGGGGAGGGTTGGCACCTTTTTTAGCTATATTTTTTAATGGTATAGTATAACTGTATTTGTGCAATACAGTGCCATATAAATAATACCAGCATTAAAGCTACAAGCTAGTTATTTACAACTATACACTCTCAAAAATATTCAGGTAAAAGTCATGAACTGATCAGATTGTTTTTCCACAACTCAATTTCAGGAATTTTGACTGAAATTCAGGACTGATTACCTGATTTTCAGGAAAAAGATTCCTGAATGAGAGGATTTTTCCTGAAATTCAGGAAAATTTATCACCCTGATTAGTAAGTTCCCGACCCTATTCAGGTTCGTAAAACCCCCTAAAATTCAGGTAATTTAGCTTTAATTCATGGTTGATATACCTGAATTTCAGGAAATTATCCCTGGATTTCAGGTAAAATCTCTGAAATTGAGTTGTGGATGTGCAGCCTGATCTATTCAGGATTATTCCCCGAATATTCCTGAGAGTGTAAGATATAAACTGCGGTATATGTCCAGTTATAATAGTGCAAACAATGACAATAACGTATTCGGACAAAAATTTCTTCGATAATGAGAAGCACACAAAGAGTATTGTCAATAAAACATCAGATATTTAATCAAGTTATAATCAGGACTGACATTTATATCCATTTATATTGGGGTTTTTTTAGCATATACAGAAATTTTGATTCGTCCATTACAACAGTTTTCAAAGGTAGTCATTGGAGCTGGTTTCTTCAACACGATGGGAAAAGGCCGACCTTGGGTTTAACCATCCCATCACAACACAGATTACGGAAAGAGTTATAGACGTTGGTTCCTCAGCATTTTGGAAACCAGCCTGATTTGGGCTTAACCATCCCATCACAACACAGATTATCAGAGTTATAGACGTTGGTTCCGCAGCATTTTGAAAACAGGCCTGATTTGGGCTTAACCATCCCATCACAACACAGATTATGGAAAGAGTTATAGACGTTGGTTCCTCAGCATTTTGGAAACCAGCCTGATTTGGGCTTAACCATCCCATCACAACACAGATTATCAGAGTTATAGACGTTGGTTCCGCAGCATTTTGAAAACAGGCCTGATTTGGGCTTAACCATCCCATCACAACACAGATTATGGAAAGAGTTATAGGCGTTGGTTCCGCAGCATTTTGAAAACAGGCCTGATTTGGGCTTAACCATCCCATCACAACACAGATTATGGAAAGAGTTATAGGCGTTGGTTCCGCAGCATTTTGAAAACAGGCCTGATTTGGGCTTAACCATCCCATCACAGCACAAACTCAAGATAACGTCATAAGATCTGGTTCCGCAGCAAAGGGGCAGAAGGCCGATCCTGGGCGTCACCATCCCACCACAGCACATATCTTTGCCAACGTCAAAGGACTTGCTAAGGCAACAGTCTTGACAAAAGCCTGGCTTGGAATTAACCACTCCATTACAGCACATACTGGATGTGGTCTCATAATTGATGGATCCACAAACACCTGGAGAAAAAGAAAGTGAGAATTTGTTGATTAAAGATGGAAATATCCGATTGTGTATTGCCGAATTACTCTGTTATGAAGGAAGTAAATCGGCGAGCCATACAAACAAAGCCTGAACATAAATAGTGAATAGCTAATATACCTTTCTTGAGATTGAGCTCTGTCGACGTAGAATTCGAAACTTCTATAAGGATATGTAGATTTAGATACCGAAGGCTCCAAGAACTAACACAACAAGGCTATCTCACCAATCGCTTTGGGGTCATGCTTTAGAAGCATGGCATGAAGGTCAACGTTTTCTCATGATGATATGTTGACTAAAAGCCTCGTAGTTTGAAGGACCTCTAGATCTGGCGAGAAACGTTGCAGATCTTCGAAACAACTCTTTGTAGCTTGCATCCAATTTCGTTAAATTGGGGGGTGAATGGCATGTATCCATGTAATGTGCATGGTGCATAACTCAGTAAGTCTCATATATGAACACATACATATGTACATATATGAATTTTGTAGATAATTGTTTTAACCCTATGAACGGAGAGCATTATGTCCCCCCCCCCTACCAAACTTTCTACCATATCTCTGGAACGACAAAAACTTGAAACCTGACACTCCGCGACTTGCAGGGATCATATTGTGGTCATTTTGAGGCTATTTGCATATCTCCCGAGCAAAGGATCATGAGTGATTTCAAAATGGCGACCATGTTGGTCATTTCATGTCATTTTTCTTCGAAATTCCTGCTTTTCTGTGAGGAAAAATGGACAAAAATCTATTGTATTTCACATCAGATTATTATTTACTAAATTTTGCGAAGGATAAAAACCCACATAAATAAAAAAAATCGAAAAAGCTACGTCATCGTGGCGGCCAGCTTGATTTTTTGTACATTTTCCATAGTGTGGTAAGTTTCCGGCCGTTAGCAGGTCACAAATCTCCCACGCCAGATAAGGTTAACAGACAAGCATATGAATATGGAAACGTTCAAACAACGCTGAAGCTGTATACGATTGTATTGCAAGCGTCAGTTCCGACATTCAATATTCAGCCGTCGTCCATAATAGAATTTCCAAGTCAATCATCGGAAGACCTATTTCGTATGACAGCCCAAATTTCAAATATGTATGAAATAAAATATACCTCAGTTACTAGGTTTGTTACCTCTACTTGCTGAATGCGACGTTAAACCTTAATTCTCTCTCTCTCTCTCGTTACCTCTACAAATATGCACAGTTCATCTCTCTGAATAAGGTGAACTAGCTAACATTTCGCATTGTAAATGAATCGTTTGATTCGAAAAATATTGTTTGCCGGTTATGGTGTCAGCATCATAAAAGATTTTTGTATCAATGATTTCCTCCATAAAAAATAGGCCGTCAGCATCCTTCCGAGCCACGGCCATTGGCCATTGGATATTGTGCCATGGTGTTATTGAATATCATACCTTACCATAATAACTTCTAAAGTATTCATCAAAAATAATTGAACTTTTAGATTCACATAATACTTTCAAACACAATTAGCGTGCCCCATTTTGTAAAATTTCGTCTTGGAAATGACTTTAAGGCAGTTAAAACTCACTCAATTTTCAATATTATTTGTTTTACACTTTGAAGAAAGTTAATTGCTTGATCAACTGATCTCCAATATGTTAGATGAACACGCATGGCCCATCTGCAGTAGTCAACCACTAATCCAATCTTGAGTGGGTATCTCCAATCTAATTAAAATTAAATCCTATATCTGCTCCCCCATTTGGATATGTCGCTTGTGGGATCAGAAAGGCTTGCAGTAACGTGAGTGCTTTGAAGTGGACATTATGGTAGCGGGATTTTGGTTGACTCAACCGTTAGACGCCATGCTGGCGGGGTATCTTATGATGTGGTCACGGTCCGGCCAGTTTGACCACTGTTGACACTATAATGCGGGATAGAAATATGGACTGGTCCTTGGAATAAGCGTTGGGTTAAGGCGAATGCGATGATCCTACCCCCCCCCCCTCCCCCACTTCCAAGACTACAAGTAAAGTAGATGAAATGCGACCGTGATGTCATAAGACTAATAAATATTCATAACATGAGCGCTTTGAACATCAAATTCAATTGAAATCAGTAAGATCCTTCATAGCGACATATACGATTGGGGAGCATTGATAGGATATTAATTTATTAAGATTGAGGTATCTCTACACAGAAAAAAAAATTCCTTAAAAATTTAAGAAATATTTCCCGACTATTACACCAGCGGAATATTCCTTAACATAACTAAGGAATATTCCCTACCATGTTAAGAAAATTCCTTAACATGCTACGGAATATTCCTTTTTGAATTTTAAGGAATATTCCCCTGGTGTAATTATCGGGGAACATTCCTTAAATTTTAAGGATTTTTTTTCCAGTGTAGACGTCTTAAAAGTGAAGCTTCTATGTGAACTGTCATAATGACGCGGTTTTTTTCAGTGAAGATATACTTACTAGTGTAGGAGTAGACACTCTCCAGACCAAAGATGAGGACCACCAAGATGGCTGAACAGGCGATTGGTTGTCTGAACATGATGCCGCAGAATCGGATTCGAGAAGTTGTTAGATGACGGTTGTAAGATACTCTGGGTACCAAATCTTGAAACTTTTCTCCCGATGTGTTACACAGGCCAGTTGTAAGAACGCTCTCACTTGGTGAACGTTACTCTCTCATGTATATACCTGGTACCCTGTTTGAAGCCCAACGAATCTGACTATATCGATCGACGATTCTCAGAAGTGTTTATTGTTAAAAAATGATAGATGAGGAAATCATAGATTCTTCACAGAAATGAAATAATCATAAACATTTCCAAGAAATATGAAAGAATACTATCTAAGAATAGCAATAAACCCCTGCGATTGAAGCAACAGCTGACTAATCACACACATTCTCAGACTTGTCAACAACGCCAAATTGATTGTATCTATTCGGAAAATCATACATACTTCACAGAAATGAAATTACAGTACAATACGATCTTTGAATTACAATAAACCCCGGCGATTGGAGCAACGAATGACCAAACACATCATCTCAGACTTTTGTGTCAACAACGCCAAAATAATTGCATCTATTTGGGAAATCGTAGATTCTTCACAGAAATGATAGTACAGAGCAATATGATCTAAGAATAGCAATAAACCCCAGCAACAGCTGACCAATCACACCATCTCAGGCTTGTCAACAACGCCAAAATGATTGTATTTATTCTGGGCAGCTCCTACATTTATTTCAGATTTCTAAAAAGTTATTGAAAATAGATATATACACTGCTTCCACGAACAGGCCTCTTGTACCCACACAATTCAAAAGAAGCACAGAACCGATGCACTGAACCTATCGACGACCAACCCGTTTATACATGTTATACGCGCGCAGAGCACATGCAAAGTAGTTCGCTCATGTGCAAACTCGAAGGAGTTATTCGGCCGGACTAATCTGAACCGTGTGGGCTTAGGTTTTCGAAAGCCAAATTATGTTGTAAAAATTCTGTAGTAAACAACCAACGGATTGTTTAAACGGATTCCACTTAGGTCTGATACCGGTGTGGAGAAAGGATATGTGACGTTTGGTGATAAAGCCGATTTTTTCCCCACTCCAAACCCTGCCAGTAGTAGTAAAAGAGTAAATTGCCTATTGTTTGCGGCGCGCTCACTTCCGGTTGTGCGGCGCGCTGCCCTCAGCCAATCAGAAGCGAGTATTTTGACCCGATGCATTATGGGACATATCCAAGATGGCGGCGTCTGCCTTCTGGTTCAAGATGGCGGCACCTATGTTCAAGATGGTGGCACGCCCGGTGTCGAAAACTGGTCATTTTGTCGGGATGTGGTGATCTAGTGTCGAAAACTGGACCCGGTATGGGTCCCGCTAGACGTTTTGGGGTCTAGGGCAGCCACTAATGGTCCGATGGAGTTGAGTGAGGTATCAATGTGAAGCATTCGTGAAGGGGCATCTGATGGGCTGGGTGTGGGGTTGAGATATCGGCATTCTGCGCATGCGCGGTGGCCAAAGGGTATGGAAATAGACGTTTTGAGAGCTAGGGGAGCCACTAATGGACCGATGGGGTCGAGTGAGGTATCAAAGTGAAGCATTCGTGAAGGGGCATCTGATGGACTGGGTGTGGGGTTGAAATATCGGCATTCTGCGCATGCGCGGTGGCCAAAGGGTATGGAGATAGACGTTTTGGAGCTAGGGGAGCCACTAATGGACCGATGGGGTCGAGTGAGGTATCAAAGTGAAGCCTAGGTGAAGGGGTATTTGATGGCTGGGTGGGTGCATGTAAAATTTTTCCTGAAAAAAAAAAAATACGGAACACGGACTTTATCGAAAAGCCTATATGGGGTATGAGGGGTATATAGGTCGCCGGGCTTAACGGGGCTTGTCTATCAATAGAGTTATCTCCCCCTAGTTCCAGGGTGGGTGTATGTAAAAATTTTCCTGAAAAAAATACGGAATACGGACTTTATCCTGAATTACGGGAAAATGCCTATATCATGGGGTATGGGAGGTATAGCACCATCCTGGGAAACGTACTTCTATACATTTGCGGTAGGGTTGTGGGGTCTCGTTTTACTCGTCTCGTCATTTAGAACATGATAGGAAGTGTCCCCGTGCGAATCGGTGAAATTTTTGAAAAAAGTCACCGAACCTCATATAGTCCCATACTGAAGGTATAGGATCAATGTTTGTCCCCCTGGGAAACGTACTTCTATACATTTGCGGGAGTGTTGTGGGGTCTCGTTTCACTCGCCTCGTCATTTAGAACATGATAGGAAGTGTCCCCGTGCGAATCGGTGAAATTTTTGAAAAAAGTCACCGAGCCCCATATAATCCCATACTGGGGTATAGGTTCAATGTTTATCCTACTGGGAAACCCACTTCTATACATTTGCGGTAGTGTTGTGGGGTCTCGTTTTACTCGTCTCGTCATTTAGAACACGATAGGAAGTGTTGCGGAACGAATCGGTGAAATTTTTGAAAAAAGTCACCGAGGCCTGGGTAGGCCCATAGGCCTATACTGCATGGCTATGGGTGTATAGGGCCATACGGGGTGGACATGTTGGAGTCTAGGTGAGTCCCTAATGGTCCAATGGGGTCGAGTGAGGTCTTATTTTGAAGCTTTCGTGGAGGAGCACTTGACTACACTAATGGTTCGTCCGTGTTCAATAGTCTGCGCATGCGCAGTCTGGCCGTAGTATAGAAAACAGGCATTTTGGGTGCTATGTAGGGGTGTGTTTGGGTTAGAGATGAGCTAATCACGGTTCGAATGGGTCGCGTGAGGTGTCAAAGTGAAGCTTGTGTGGGGTAGAGTCAGAATGGTGTGTTTTTGAATGCATGTCGCGTTAATCTGTGCATGCGCAGTTGGTTGTAGTAAGTAAAGCGGCCATTTTGGGGCAGTGAAGGAAGGTATTTGGGGTCGAGATGGGCTAATCACGGTTCGAATGCGTCCTGCAAGGTGTCATCTTGTAGTTCTCGGGGTGTACATTCCGATTTGAGGGATGTTCGCGTCATCTGTGACGTCATCGGTGACGTCATCGGTACGAGTATTAGCGAAAGTGGCCATTTTCGGGCAGTACATGAAGGTATTTGGGGTCGAGATGGGCTATTCACGGTTCGAATGCGTCCTGGAAGGTGTCATCTTGTAGTTCTTGGGGTGTACATTCCGATTTGAGGGATGTCCGCGTCATCTGTGACGTCATCGGTGACGTCATCGGTACGAGTAGTAGCGAAAGTGGACATTTTCGGGCAGTACATGAAGGTATTTGGGATCGAGATGGGCTATTCACGGTTCGAATGCGTCCTCGAAGGTGTCATCTTGTAGTTCTCGGGGTGTACATTCCGATTTGAGGGATGTTCGCGTCATCTGTGACGTCATCGGTGACGTCATCGGTACGAGTAGTAGCGAAAGTGGCCATTTTCAAGCAGTACATGAAGGTATTTGGGGTCGAGATGGTGCGGTAGGAATATCATTCTGCGCATGCGCAGACGCAATGCGGAGCTCTCGTCCAATCAGAAGCGAGTATTTCAAATCCGTCACAGAGCTCTCAGCCAATCAGAAGCGAGTATTTTGACCCGGTGCATTATGGGCCATATCCAAGATGGCGGTACGTATGTTCAAGATGGCGGCACATCCGGTGTCGAAAACTGGCCATTTCGTCGGGATGTGGTCACCTAGTGTCGAAAACTGGTCCTTGTATGGGTCCTGCTAGACGTTTTGACGCCGGAGACCGGAGAGAGAGAGAAAACAACAACAACAAGGATGACACATGAGGGAACAACAACAACAGCAAGTTTTTTTTCATATACTTTATTTTCCCCTCCATCATAACATACCCACGCTGGGGGAGCCGCGTTGGGTATGTTTACAATTCAAGAAAGACTCTTGTCCAATCAGAGACCGCCATTTGCATCTGTCCTATTCGTTCCTGTCCGTTAGATGTATTCTTGTCCAATCAGAAGTCGCCATTTCAGAGAGTTCCTTCTTCGGTCATGTTCATTCTGAACCGTTTATTCTAATCATCGTCGGCCAGGCCTGGATATTCTTCGGGCAGCATGTCCTGAAACAGTTGTTTGCGCATTCTGATCGCATTTTCCAGGGCCTCGGTGGGTGGTAAACCCATATCCTCTTCCAAGTGACGCTTGGTCTTCATGATGGACCTGTGCGTGGGGTCCCCTTTCATTTCAAGTGGTAGTAAGGTATACTGTTCATAGATCGCCATGGCTGTTTTCCTGATGCGGGGGCGCATTTGGGTGTACGTCTGTTGTAAATTATCCTCTCCGGCGTCCTCGATCGCTTCAGCGTGAGTATTGATAGCTGCTGTCACAATACGATCCCAGAAGGTAGGTTCTGCCTCACTTTCCTGGGATGAAGGCTGATTCTCTGAGGTCAAGCTCTCCATATCAGTAGATAGACTGTCAGCCATCTTGGATTCGGTATCAGTCGATGCACTCTCATCAATCTCTGTATCAGTATCTGCCTCAACGGGCTCCTCGGCGTCTTCAGTCCCATGTATATTTTTCTGGTGTCGCATCATATCGTAATGTCTGGTGAACGTGCGTTCACACTCAGAACAAGTATAAGCCATGTTGACGGTTGAACGTCGACTGTGCGTGTTTTGGGAATACGCTCGCTTTTATAGACAGTAACGCCCATCAACGCTTAGCTCAACGCTTCAATGCCCTGGTGAATTAGCTCAGAAGCTCTGATTTCATGGAATTGACACCAATTCATCGAAATGCAGTGACGCCCGTCAACGCCCGTCGTTACGCCTTAACGCTCGTCTCAACGCTTTAACACACTTTCTTAATGCTGTTTATATGCTGTTTATATGTGTTTATATGCAAGAGCGGAAGTGACCTCCGGAGCTCCGGAGCTCCGAGTTCTCTTGTAGCAACGCCCGTCAACGCCCGGTGGTGGCGTCGGAGCTCCGGAGCTCCGAGTTCCATGAGCTCCGGAGCTCCAAGAGCTCCGCGAGCTCGGAGCTCTTGCATATAAACACATATAAACAGCATATAAACAGCATTAAGAAAGTATGTTAAAGCGTTGAGACGAGCGTTAAGGCGTAACGACGGGCGTTGACGGGCGTCACTGCATTTCGATGAATTGGTGTCAATTCCATGAAATCAGAGCTTCTGAGCTAATTCACCAGGGCGTTGAAGCGTTGAGCTAAGCGTTGATGGGCGTTACTGTCTATAAAAGCGAGCGTATTCCCAAAAACACGCACAGTCGTCGTTCAACCGTCAACATGGCTTATACTTGTTCTGAGTGTGAACGCACGTTCACCAGACATTACGATATGATGCGACACCAGAAAAATATACATGGGACTGAAGACGCCGAGGAGCCCGTTGAGGCAGATACTGATACAGAGATTGATGAGAGTGCATCGACTGATACCGAATCTAAGATGGCTGACAGTCTATCTACTGATATGGAGAGCTTGACCTCAGAGAATCAGCCTTTATCCCAGGAAAGTGAGGCAGAACCTACCTTCTGGGATCGTATTGTGACAGCAGCTATCAATACTCACGCTGAAGCGATCGAGGACGCCGGAGAGGATAATTTACAGCAGACGTACACCCAAATGCGCCCCCGCATCAGGAAAACAGCCATGGCGATCTATGAACAGTATACCTTACTACCACTTGAAATGAAAGGGGACCCCACGCACAGGTCCATCATGAAGACCAAGCGTCACTTGGAAGAGGATATGGGTTTGCCACCCACCGAGGCCCTGGAAAATGCGATCAGAATGCGCAAACAACTGTTTCAGGACATGCTGCCCGAAGAATATCCAGGCCTGGCCGACGATGATTAGAATAAACAGTTCAGAATGAACATGACCGAAGAAGGAACTCTCTGAAATGGCGACTTCTGATTGGACAAGAATACATCTAACGGACAGGAACGAATAGGACAGATGCAAATGGCGGTCTCTGATTGGACAAGAGTCTTTCTTGAATTGTAAACATACCCAACGCGGCTCCCCCAGTGTGGGTATGTTATGATGGAGGGGAAAATAAAGTATATGAAAAAAAACTTGTTGTTGTTGTTGTTCCCTCATGTGTCATCCTTGTTGTTGCTGTTTTCTCTCTCTCTCCGGTCTCCGG